>DWQX01000258.1:0-50596 GCA_018245475.1 Pharmacophagus antenor | reverse complement strand
GTAAATAGTGAAACTTTATTATAAATACAAGCAAAATGTAATAAATTAAGTAAGTTCTCTGTCATTATTCATATATAATTTTTCTAATAAAACTTACCGGTCAACAATATTATGGTGTAGTTGCAATTTTGAAAATTTTTCTGACTTTACAGTCAAAAATAACACATTTTTTCCATTTTGTATCTACAATTTCTTAGATCATTAGGGTTTTCAAGATTTAATATTTATCCTTTTCCTCTCCTCCAAATCTTGACGAAACACTTCTACTTTTTGTAAACTTTAATAACTTAATCGTTTTTTATGCCAATTAATAATTCATATGGTGCTTTTTTAGGAAAAATTTAAATAATTATTGTACTATTACAGGTCTCTTATGTAATAGAGTTCTATTTAAGTCATTATTGTCTGTTACTTGTGTTTGTGTTTAAAAAAAATACGTTATTTTTTACGAAATTTATGAAATGTAATGTCAATAACAGTTCTGTGTGTTACTTGGCATAATCTAACAGTTTATTATTATTAATAATATCTAATAGTATAATGACATCTAGACTAATAATTAAAGTAAAATTTATAAGATATACAAATTGAATAATACAGCAATACATTTAATTCTAAGACTACACAGTTAACATAAAGATTACCCTCCATTTGTTTTTGGTCCCGCATGTGGCAGCCCTGTCACCATGCGCACGGCACGCTTTACTATCGCTGAGATCAAGCGCGACGACGTGTGCGCGAGCAGGACGCCGATTGCATCGGTTCTCATGGCCGGCGGGGCATCGCAGGAGACGTGCACTTCCGAACGCAGCCTTCTCCGATAGCGCGCGCAAATTGACAGATTGTTGTCGCCATCTTGAATTGAACGGTGACAATGTCCGATGAACAAATGACTTATGCTATTCTCTATTTGCAAATAAGGGCTTGATGAATCGTTAGATCACCTCTGTTTTCAATGTTCAAAATTTACATTTTCTGTCTCTATGCCTAAGTGTATCTCTCACTCTATTAATATAATGTGTCTGTTATCGCTTGCCTTTTCTCCCTTTATGTAAATAATATGTCGCTTTATTAGTACTAACAAATTATTATTTACTCTGTTTAGACGATGGATCTCTCACCGACATATACACATTGACAGAATTCGGTTGTTTTGACAGAATTTCAATACTCTTTATCAATCAAACTTATTTAGAGATAGTTAATATTCACAATGAATATACCACACCAGCTGATAATATAAAGAGAACAAAAATAATACTTCGGGTAAAGTAACGGTTACAAGCAACGTAATGAAATAATTCTAAAAATTGCAATCAACAATCCGTCAGCCGATGCGCGACGTCATTAAATTGTTACAACTGCATCGCAATGACAGGTAGACAATTGACTTTCTCATTGTCAACCCACGTCTGCGTAGCGTGACAACGCCTTTGGCGGTAGTTTCGCCATAGACTTCTAAAAGGCCTTATATGTGCCAAGTGACTACTATCACAAAGAGAACACGCATAAAAAGCCAACTTTCTTTATCTTATGTTTTAGATTGGACAAAGTACTAAAGAATGTATCTATGATCTTTCGGTAATCTTTCTATTTTTAGACACTAGGTTAAGATGAAGACAAAAAAAAGCGTAAAATATTGTTTCTTTCTCCAGCAACATTTTTATTAAAGCTACAAACTGTGAAAAATATTACATACATTAAAAGATGCTGTAATACACACAAATTACTTACAATAGTATATATTATCCACAATAAAATACTATAGTATATATTACAATAGTATATAGTATACATATCGTAAAAAATATAGTTATTTAGATAATTTTATAAAAAAATTACATCTTACCGAATATTCGCATTTCTCGAAATTGTTACAAAACTATTTTCCTCTTATTGTTTGCACTAACAGAAGTCAAGCGCGCAAGGCCAGGCGGGACTGTTGACAAAAAACTTCAGAATTCGTCATGCAGAATATACATAACAATATAGCATTGACCCAGACCGGGACTGGCCTCTCACCTTAACCTAGCCCAAGAGGTTCAGAACGTGTCGATTGGCCTTAAACATTGTATACAAACACAAGAAATCATTGGTATACGGATAGATTTTTAAAGAAAACATACAAATATATGTAGATCTATGATAGTTTCTGTAATTCATACTCTATGCATTACTTTAGAAAGAGGCAAGCGTCTCATTTGACCTATGCAGCACAGTAAGAAAGTTAAAACAATTATAACACGCAATTTTAATAATTTTATAACACAAATAATAGCTTTGGATGAAATTTTATTACTAATTGTTATCCATTTGATACCAAAAAAAATATTTTCTAAAAATAATAATTCACAAACGTTTATATTATAAACATCAATTCACTAGTGTCTGCGAAAAAAGAAAATAAATAATTTATATTAGATATTTAATATTTTCAAATCAAGATAGTTTTTATCAACGACAAATAAGCGTTTATATTCGGAACTCCTATTATCTGTGGTATGTTCAAATCCGCGGGAACATGTTGCTTCCGTCAGCCGCAAACCACGCATTACTATAAATCTAACCTCTACAACTCCTCAATCTGCTTCCTTATTTTGTCCCATAATAGCGCTTGACAATAACAATGTTATAATAAACAGGGATGTATAATCTACCAGGAGATTGATCGTCGACTACAAAATAACATAATTTTGTACTAACGCTATCATTGTTATTGCTAACCGACAAATTGTGATCTTTAAGTAATTATTATATTAATAGATCTCCATTTCCTTTTATATTATTTAAGTTAGAAACTGGGGCAAAAATGAAAGAAAATTGACAACGAACGGACATGACGCGAACAAAGGTCCACTGGCATTTACAACTCGACGCAATGTTAACGATTCAACACAATAACTTAATAGCTTAAATCCGCAATCGCCTAACAATCCCCCACAACTCAAAAGTCGGCTCACGAAGCACTTGCCCTTTATAACTATTCCCACCAAAGACGGAATAAGTTATGAATAATATACTCAAGAGTAGGAGAATCTGAATTTGTAAACATTAGAGGGACAATAGTAAATAATGACCATTAAAATTCAATAAGTGCATTGGAGCAATAAATCTTCATAGAAGGCTATCTTAGTAGGAACCATCTGATCCAGAATATGCGACCATGGGCTATTGTGTGGCCGGTCGCGATTCGCTGTATATTCAAATGTGTTGCCATATGCGGGACCGCAATTTGTGTAGTATTTTGACACCTCATACATACGCATTAACCCATTAAACAGTATTATCATGTTGGATTCTTCTGTATTTGAAAACAAGATTGTTTACAGATACTGCGGCAGCCAATGGATATGTCAACACGACTACATCTTTACAAAGACGAAAAATAAAATGCAATATTTTTTAAATGTGATTAGTAGATGACAAAGGTCGACATTTTGATTAAAGATATTTCCACTCACTAACACGTTTTATGCAAAACTGTATTTTAGTCGATATAACAGAAATACAATTTCCACACTGACACAAATTATCGGTAATCAAGACATAACAAGTATATTTACGATTTCCAAAACCGATCAAAATATTAACGTATTTCCACTTTTTTCTCTATCATGCGTACTTAATGAGCCATAAAAATTATATAAATAAAAATGAGGTTCTAAGATTTGAATACTAAAAATATTACACAAATAATATACATTATATTACATTACCGTTATAGAAAAATCTTGATTTTAAATAATTATAATAAATAATGAAATATTTTCAAAATAAATTTTCATTTAATAAATACCGCAAGGACTCTGTTGAAAATATAGGAAAAATAATATATTTTTTTTACTAATTTTCATTACCTAAACTATGAATGCTAAGTCTAGAAAGTATCTAAGAGTAAACGAATAGGACCGGCACAAGCGCGCTATCTCCGGTGTATCGAGCGGTCTCGGGAAGAAGTGCAAAGGTATAGGTCAAGCGGCCGGCGCCCCTCGCGAAATGTCACCGTACCGGACACCGGCCCGTTATCCACGAGACAGTGGGGACCGCTAAAATGACACTGGTATAAAATAAAAGATTACATAAAAAAAAAAGAAATCAATAAATTTAAATATCATATTAAAAAGAGACAAACGTTAAAAAGGGATAAAGAATATTTGAATTAAGAAAACATGCATGGTATATAATTTCTGGACATCATTTATAAAAACGGGTTCATTTGAATTCATGAAGCTTAAGAGATCGGAGATGCACTTAAAGTATCTAGGTAAAAATAAGAGGATCATTTAAAGATGAGTACAGCCACTTCGTAGACGATAATTACCAAGTCGGTAATTGAGAAGCAAATAAACATTTTTTTTTCTTCAGTATAAAGTCTAAAATTCGAAAAACATATGTGCATTAGTCAAGCTTGTTTGACGACTACATCTGTCTTTGGTAAAATTCTAAGATCTAAGAAACAGTCTTCAAATGGTTTCGATTTAATTCTGAATGAATGGCGTTGCACAAACTTAATTCTTTTATACTATTTTTATATTTATTTTATTTTTATACTATGGAATATACGTATGTGTCTGCTTAATGGCTAATCACCTCCGAAATTGTAAATGCTGCCACAATTTTTTACGATAACATGGACTAATAAATCATCTCATATATATAAATAAAATATCACGTATAATTATGCCACCAATTTTTAAAACATGTGGCGATGATGAATATTTTTTTAATTAATATGGAGTCATAATTGAAATTATTAATTACAAATGATCATAACTCAAATACGTGGTTAGAAGAAGATAACTGTTTAATCAATTTGATGTTGTCAAATGTGTGGTAGAGTCAGCAACGAAAGTCCGACTGCGTGGCTTAGCCTGGCGGATTTATTTAGAGGAGCGGCGTTACGGTCTCGAGTCGTGAAGCGAGGCATCTTCGCAAAGGTCGCCCGCTGACCGATAACGACGTCGGCCTTATGCGGCCCTAATCGGCCCGGCCGTTGCACCACGGGGTTACTATGGGATCGTGATGTACCAACGCCACAATGCGCATCGATTAGGCCCTTTAATATTCGATTGTGTACGTATCTCGATACGAAACGATATATTAAACTTTTGAAGTTTCATTTGCATATTTTTTATCATATAACATAAAAAATAGTTACTAAGACTTGCCTTAATATTAGCTCTCGTAATCAACTGTGTATAGTAAGGAAAAGAAGATCAAAGAATTGTTATTTTAAAATAGATTTTTTTTATTTATTTACTTCTTATTACGATACCAAACAAACATTTCCTAACGGTAGGTATAAATATTGCGTTCTCAAAAAAATCACAATGTAGTAGCAATACAGATAATGTTTTAAAATGCAGAATGTTAAAATTGTTTTAATAATCTTTATATGTGAATTAAATTCAATAATGTAACAAATGTTCATATTATTTCACGTTTAGTAGTGAATTGAAAATACTTAGGTCTAATAGGAGACTAAGGGTCATAATTTTAATAGAAATAATGTTCAATCTCCCATTGCAACTAATAATATACAGAGATATAATAGACAGAGATAGTTTACTAAAATAATCGTAAAGCAAATTCGAATCCGCGACCGTATTCTCAAATCGCTCTCAATAAAAAGCTGTTAGCACTTGATTTATTTTATATATACTATGGTAACCTGTACCTACCGTTTCTCACAATAATGAATACTTTAAGAGCTTACGTACAATAAAAAAAATCGCTGATGTACTTAATATTCATGACACTGACGTAATTATGACGGCATAATAACGATATTATAGCACGTGGGACATGTCCCGAGTCCTGCGGGACAATCACACGTGGGCGAGAGATATCCGTCCTGACGATTATGCACGCCCGCTCTGGAGAATACGATGCGAATGATGCTCCACTTGATAACAATATATTTTTTTTAACTTTTTGAGGCAACCAGCTAATTAAATTCCGTTGGTGAGGGATTCGCTCTGTTCGTAAATGGAGGTGCTGGTTTTAATATTCTCTCTTTCGCTTTGAGACCTCAGTAAATATATGAGCTCCCACGACTTGGATTGATAAAGATTTGCATTACTGCTTTGCTACAAAAACTATACTACCATAACAGCCTTAGTTGACCAACGTACAGTAAATCACAAATTTCCAATTTATTTCTCTGTAATCAAATATTCTTGTTTTTTAACATCTTTGACTAATAAAATTGGTGTCAGAAAACATTTCTAAAATTCATTACAAATTTCAAACCGGTTTCGAGTGTAAAACTATTCATTTTTCGTATTAATAAATATCGTAGGTTCATTCTCCCATTGTTTTATATATCTTAACCTTATGGATCGTTTTAAGGAAAATAATTTTCTTAAAGTAGAGCAGTCTACCTGGTCTTAGTGCAGTTTAACCTCTTGCCATAGTCCGCACCATAATTGATACAGGCCGAAGCTAAAAACCAATAGCGAACTTCTCAAATGATTTACGAGTGGCTAATGCGCATGTGCGGTGACTTTATTAACATTTATTATGGTAATGACCGTCTTGAATAATGTTTCAATGTACGAGAACCGTTTCAGCGTACAACCGTGACCTTAAATAAAGCGTCTAGGCCGTTAAAGTCCATAGAGATAACTAGCATTTGTGAATCTTTTTTTTTTAATACCACTAGCCTCAAGGTTTCTTATCGCACCTTTAGAATGAAAGTGACCACACTTAAGGTTCTTTCAAACTTAAAGTTTTCTATAAACGGTTTTCAAAAAGCTAACCCAAAAACGCGATGGTAAAACAGACCCAACACTCGTTCACAATGTTTGACTAGAGATATATTTCGATTTAACTACTACAATATTATCTTTAAAACATTCACGTTCATTATCCACAAATTGCAATTTTCTAATCATTTCAATGTTATTCTTCTGTTGTGTTTATATCTGTATGTTTGATTTTATTGATTTATAAATTTTCTAAGAAATGTGGCAGGGTTGTCGATATTTGAATTAGGCGAAAGTACCCATAATGATTTTTATAGAATAATTTGCAAAATGAATATTTTTACTATATATTATTAACTCCAAATTTATAGATATATATCCATGATTTTGTTTTCAAGTCTGTAGTAATTATGTGTATTATCTTATTTTTATTTCCTATTTTGTATAGAGTCTATAATTCAATGTTGCCAGAATTAGTATTGAAATATAAAAAAGCGTTTTAGTATACAAAATTTATGAAACATTGTTCCGTACAAATGACGGGGCCAGTGAATCTAGCGTTAAACAATTTAATAAAAGCCTAAATTGACGTAAACTTTACAGTACAATAAGACAATAGGGGCGTGTGTACTGGGCAAGCCCATGCACTTATATACGCATCTAGATAAAAAAATAGCACGTAACGTGACTTTTTCATTTTTTATATTTGTGGTAGTGGTTAGACCACAATGGGGTAAAATACCAAAATGGGGTGTGGCACGCTTTTAGTCTTGTACAGGAGTACCGCCACAACAAGACTGGAATAATGTAACGGTGGTTGGAAACCTTTGCCGCTGATGAAGATAATTAATCGTATATCGCTTGATGTCGTTATGTACACGTGCTCGTACGGAACCGAACCTATCTGCAAGCTCTGGATTAACTTGTGATGAAGCGGAAGATTATTAATACATTAGATTGTCGCTTTATATAAAAAAATAGTATTAAGTTGCTAAAAGTCATATTAATTTCTAATGGATGAACGCTATTGAAGGTAAATGTCGTACGCAAAATCTTGCATAAGGAAATTTCCGTTATTACTTTGTGTACTCAAATTTACGGTTTTACTAATTATTCCTATATTATCATATCACGATAATTCAAAACAAAAAATGGGTTAGCCGATAAAATTTTCTTGTTATGACTTCTTATTCCCATTAGACCATTAGGAATTACAGCAAATCTAATTTTGAGGCGCCGAGTTATAAAAATTGATATTAAAAATTATTCACATACCATGCAATATTCCTAAACCTCATTTGAAACTAAAAAGGCAAAAACAGAATATAAAAACGAATAAAAATCTGTTATTTTTCTTTTAGTCCACAAATCTTTCAAAATTAGATTTAACAGCAAAGATATTAGTAATCAAAATAGAGTGTAAAAAGCACCGAACACCACTTCCAAGCACCGTGACACAAGGCTGCCGGGACCCGGCCTCGTAAATTTTAAAGCTTTATATAATTAATTGCATGGTTATTAATGCTTTAAGGTCTCCCGCAGCTGGCAACACTGCAATTAGTGCATGGTTGTGTAAACGCACCTCTTGCCGCAGATTATACACCTTAATCTATTGTTTGTTGTTCATGATAATATTGTTATATACAATACCTCCATACTTCAACTATCTATGCGTAGTAACGTAGAAATTCTTCGTAATTACATAATTATGTGTAGCTTTGTGGCCCACTGCTCTGGCTTGGTTTAGAATACGAAGAATATAGGATAGATTCCCCGAGCCAGATGCGTTGTGGAGTTTAGAGTGATAAGGATTTTTCGTAACCAGATGTCAAGCTACCCCCTTTAATTTCAATTTGCTGCCATAACAGCATTGCTGTAATGTGCGAATCATATAGTGAGAATCAAAAGTATAATAGTCGGACACGTCACACAATTGAAAGCGTCATTTTCACTTATCATGTGATAAAAAAGTAAAGATAAAGTGTTAGCCTATTAAAAATAAACCCAAAAGAGTAATATCTAAATTCAACATATTCCCTATATATTTTCTGTTTGCCTGTGATATCGTGCACTAGTTATATTAATAAATGATAATTTTATTAAGAAAGATTTATTTGCCATTTGAAAAGCAATTAGAAAATGTTAAGTTGCTTTTTTTATTCATCGATACATAAAATGCTAAAGGCTTAAAAAGTCCACTTCAATTATTAAACAAATCGCAAGGGGTCAAAGATTATAATTCTAAACAAAGCCTAAAGTAAAGTGAGGGCCTATAACTTTGAGACGTAGACTTGTCAAGGGAGGAAGAAGTAACCCGAAGTGGTTTAAAGTTTTAAGTTCGCTGCAAACTTTTCAATCAAACCCCCGACCCGTATGCCAGTGTGAGTTAAATTAAATAGCCCTCTTCTGACCTGCCCTCGAAGAACGCTGGCTTGTAACGTATGGAAAACACTTTTCAGCGAAACTTATACCGTTTCTTTAAATATTTACTTCGAATATACACTAAATTTTGTTAAAAAATAAGTCATATAATAATACTCTTCTAATACATATATGAATACTCTTCTAATAATCAATCGTGTAAACTTTCACGACTCTAAAACAATCGCATAAACATGGTAAGTAATAATATAAGATTTTTAAAATTTTTGCTTCTACCCTCTAATTTTATTTAGCAATAAGATTACGGCGCACAGTAAAACCAACTGTGCTGTGGTTTTATTGCGTTTTTGTATTTTTCTTTTCATCACTTTGTTTATTCATGTATATAAATTAATAAAAAAAAGTTTCACATTTTTTTAATAATAAACTATATGGTATTAATATTGGAACTTTAGACTTGATTAACTAACTTCATCTTAAACCATATGGTTTATATAGATGTCAGTTTTAGTGTTTTTTCTATTGGTTTATAAAAACTTGGTATAGTTCGATATTTGAATAATATGCTAATCGTACTGAACACAGCTGCCAATTTAAAGAACATTAAAACACACTTAATACTATTATGAAAACCATTTAAACAATTTAATGTTATTACTATCCATACTAAACTAACTCCGCGAAATGAACCGGGGGTCGTCGAAAAACTTGCTCCCGGGGACCGAGCGATGGGCTGCGAACTGATAAGTGAATTTACTATCGCAATATCCGCGAGCATCGCCGATGCCCCTCTTTGTACTCCTTAGCTTCCATAGTTTCGGTATTACTGACTGCACCCGCATTCCTGGCTCGGATAGAAAGCATCAAAGATAGATGAAATTCACGACTCGAGTAGCGAACGCCACAAAGAATGAAAAACATAATTTCTTATAGAGCAATTATATACTTTAGTTATTCTCAAATAATAATTGTTAGGCACTAACGTACACTCTTGAATGTATACATAATATACATTAAGTTGAACAAAGAAAACAGTGCAGTGCAGATATATGAATAAATGTTTCGACCTAAGAGCAATCATATATCTATACATTAATATATATAGGTTCCTGCAGATCTAGAAAAACATCGAAACCCTGTGCGGTCATTAAAAATCATTAAATTACTTTTTCATCGTCAGTGTGGTCTAATAAGGAATAAAAATTTGCAATTACATTTCTATCTGCAGACTTTCTTAGTTTCATCAGATTATTATTATTACATATTAATATATTTTTCTCGTATTTGTAAACTGAAATTAGTGACAAACACCACGGGCCTATACCATACCAAGTGGGGTTCATTTCGTAAGCTACATATCAAAGATCTTTTAATATAATGAAATATACATTTGCCGGTAATTACTATTATAAACTTCAGCATCAACAAATAATCATTATTATAAAAATAAACTGGTCAACCGTCGAACAAAGAGGAGAGTTATGGGCAAACGTTTGAACACGGGCGACGGCCAAATTCCGTATATTAATGGCACTACCCGAAATAAAATTTCGCACGAGTAATGCACTTTATTCGCACGCGGTCAACGTATTTACAGCGAACATATATAAAGATGCCGGCGAAAGAGTTTTCCTGTTTATTAAAGGTTTGTTTGCTACGGTGTCGCTTCCTTAAAACATTGTTTGCTTGAATTCTCGAACTTCTGTTTCCTTCAAACATGTTGAAGGGTCAAGCGATATTAATATACGAATGTAATTTTTATGGTATTTTTTCAAATGTTAATAAATTGATATTATAGAATACTTTATAGAACCCAGATTAATCTAGATGAGCACGCTTCACCATCTAAGACCTAACTGTTACTTAACGTCCTGTGAAATGCGGTTCTAGTGTAAGCTATTGTCAATATACGAAATACTAACACTATTTTTATAAATACTCAAACAAAACTTATTTACCTGCACAAATAATATTAAATGGATTGCATATTTTATCACAAAATAAAATCTACCACAATTTCACACATTTCTTCATAATAACATAAAAGGTAATCATTAAATTGTAGAAATAAAATATCTATTATTATTGTACAAATATTACAGACAATATTATTTTCAAAAATTAAAAATCAAAATAAACTACGTATGTAATAAATAATGTCCGTTAAACGTTTTATTAATAAACACTACAACACATTGAATTATGTATTGGCTTACAACGACTTTTCATCAAATCGCATTGTAATAAAAAAAAAATTACTTTACATAAAATAAAAAAGATATAATACTAATTCGCTTAGACACATTCTTCGAGGCGTCAAGAGCTAAACATTTCGACGCCAAATAAACAGCGGCGCGTTCTCAAAGTGGTCCGTCCGCTGGCGATGTGCCAACTCGCACGGCGCAGTCATTTGTCCGTCCGTCCGTTCGTCCGGCGGTCATCGCGCCGGGCAACGGACGCGGGAGCGCGTTACTCACAGCTCTCTCATGCAAATAGACAAACATTCTTTGTCTGATGCTCCCCTGGTAGCTCCGAGACAACGGCATTCGTTTTATTTCGTCGTGCTTCGAATGCATCGGCCGGCTTATTCGGAATATTCGACTGAACATTTATTTATCTATATATTTTATCTTATGTCAAGAAAAATGTATCGCTACATATTACATTTAACAAAAGTTAATGTCTTGTTAAACTGTTAATGTCTAATTTTTATATAAATTTTTAGTAATTGTAATTTTCGCATAATGATTTTTTTTAAATCAACAGCAGTACTTATTTTACCAATAACTTTTTTAAAGGATGTGGGCTAATACAGGCCCTCCATTTCAACTTACGTTAAGTAATAATCAGGGCGTATATAGTAAACGGTCTTAGGCCAAAATATTTCTGACTTTCCAGCGTAAAATTACTGAGACAGTTATGCAGACTGACATTATGATGAATAGCTAGCTAGATGGGTACGAAAAATCCTTCTATCCAAATTTTAACTGAATATAATGTTCCAATGTGAATAATATAAACTTAATAAAGTTTAAACGTGCGACAATTGAAATTAGTCAAACTCAAAAATTACAATTTCAAAACAGCGTATGCTATTTTTATACCTTCGAAATAACGTTTCTTTATAATTTTGGAAAGAACCAAATTTAAACGATGTTAAGAAATACATGCCAGTATTAAAAAAAGAAATACTGAATAAGAACGAAATATCATCGATTCCAAGAAATATTCCCGAATGGAGATGACCAGTTTCATTACCCATCTATCTAGTAAAAAGAATATGGACTTTTCTTTTATTTTTGACTTATTTGCCTATTCTTGAGTCATCGAATTGATCCTAATTAAGCTTACTATTGGATAAAGCCATGTAAAATTTTAATCATTTGCTAATATAGAATCATTCCACTGATCAAGAACGAAACAATATTTATAATATTTATTGCATAATGCAATGTTGTGGTAACAATAACATTAATACCGTTATTGTAATGACGATGCAAATCGCGACTTCCGAATAATCGACCCATACAAAACTATCGGTTTTAACACAAAGTACGCAATATTGGAGAGAATGAAGTAAAACGGTCAATATAAAAACTTATGACAATACGGATGATGATTTTGCATAATTTTATTGATCTAAATACCCGTGGATCATTGATCATCGGGTCAATAATACGTATCAAACTTGTCACTTTTCAGTAGTGTTGTACTCGTACGTTTAAAGAATCGATAAAAATCGTGTTTTTTTTTTAAAGAGCAATCAATTTAAGTGTTGAAAATGTAAGTTTAATTAATTAAAATAAATCTCAATACAATTTATCTTAAACCTTCCTTAATTAAAAAAATCCTCGTGGACCAAAATTATATATACAACTATGACACATTTTTACAAACCTAAAATAAATGTGAAAAAATTATTTTTATTCTTATTTAAATATCACTGTCATAACTTACGAGTATAACCCATTGAAATTGTATGGCTGAAATTACAAATATTTGTTTTATTATTTCCTTTACTTCAAAAAAAAACAAAAACGTGTAAACAGTACTTTTAATGTGTTTATGTTTCGTCAAAATATCGCGTCTTATAAATCTAGTGTTAAACAAAAACCTAATGCATACCTTGACCATGATGTAATTCAAAATGTTACGTCATGATAGTAGAATCGCTGCCCTTTATTTCGGTTTTCGTTGTATTGCAACAAGCAATTTCTACTCTAATAAGCAGAAATATTTCGGAATTAAAATAAATAACATTTATATAATAATAAATATGAAACGAATCGAATAAAAAAAGTCGCGCAATAATGCGTAGTAATTTAACAAGATAGATTAATTTCACTTCGACAAGATATTTACTTTGCTCATTCCAACACTACATAGAGTTTGTGCAAATCTCAGTTGACCGATGGTGCGTGCCAAATGACACTATCGATCATTGCCTTCGGTGTCTTTGTGCTCGCGCGGAGCACCAGGTGTGGCGGAGCTTTTCGTCCCTTCTTGTTAATTTAAAATGCTGTATGCAGAACGCCTCGACTATTACATTCACAATCCTTGTATAGAGTATGGCAACTCTTCCGAGATGAAGGATCGCCTATGTACGTTCTTCATCAAACTTATAACAAGTACATCAACATACGAGTGTTCGTTATAATATTGTAAAATAATGTGCAGATACATTTCCTTCATTGGTTCATCTGATAGAAAAGTTATCAAAATTATTACATTTATTTATAAATTATTTTTGTAATCTTCTTATGGACTTTTTTTTTGTGTACATTTTAGTTTCTAATTTAAGGCTTAAGTATTAAGTACATTTTTTTAATTAACATTAACCTCTAGCTACAGCACTGACCTCCACGAGCCTCTGGGAAAGATCTTAGGTGATCACTACGACATCTTCAATATCGCATTTAAAATGCACAACTACCAGCACTAGTATGTAAGTATGTACGTACGTATGAAGGTTGATACACAAGATTTTCCATCTCCCTAACATCCTTTCGAATTCACCAAATCACTCTCAATAATAACAAGAAGAATTCTAATCATAAGCAGGTAGTAACCATTAGCATGCGGAATCGTGTAAAATTTCTCAAGTAAGACAAATTCTCCGATAACGAGATGTTGAAAGTTATCGAAACCTCTCGCCATTCAAATCAAACACGCAAACAACCGGCCAATATTTGCACCCTCGCACATTGTTTGACCAAACTTTCCCCGTGTCCCAAATCTCTGTTAACACGGCGGAACCCTTGTTGCCCAATAAAAATCAACGCCGCGTCCGGTGCGGATATCAGAACTTTCCCGCGCTCAAAAATTTACTAAAACAACAATAAGTTAATGCCTGAAGCAGGCCAAAACATGTTCAAATTCTATAATAATAAAGAACAAATGGGACGCGTTCATAAATTTGGAAGCTTTTATACTCCCTTTCGGACGATTTGCCCCATATGTTGGAAACAAGTGAACTGGCTTCTTAACACGCTGGACACCCCAAATTGAGTGAGCGCGAGGGTAGGAAATTGGTTGAAGTTTATTGGAATTTCCTATGGGTGAATATCACACATGCTTTAGGGTGTAAGATTGATCTCAATAGATTCTTATTGATACTTAAAAGTCAAAATAGCTCAATGTATTATAAATAATACCAAAGTTGTTTAAAAAATGGTTTAAATTTTAAAATTGAAGATGGAAAATTAAACTCTGACCTAATTAAATACTTAATTTTAGATCTCATGACATGATGAAATAAAATTAGCCATTATTGCTATTTACAATTTTAAATTTTAATAAAATCCGACAGTAGTTAGTTACAACAATCTGTTGCGGGGCTTGTACTAAAGATTTCCATGCCTCTTTGTTTCTTGGTAATCGGATCCATTCTGAACCAGCTACTCTTCCGAGTTCGTCTAGTCAACGTTTCTTTTGTCATCCTTTATTTCTTTCTATTTTTCGGATACCATTCTGTTATTAATTTAATCTATTTTTCCTGTTTGTCTCTTCAAATATCTTCAATCCTCCACCATTTCAAACCAACAACCTATTTTTGCGTCTATTTTTTTTTTGCGATCTTCATTATATCAATCAAATTGTTTAATCTATATTTTTTTATACTGTTCTGACAAATATTCCCGTATTGCCCTAATGGTTATTTCATGGCGTATAATGATATAACACTTAAACATCGTTAACATATATTATAATTAATTAAACAATCTAATAGTCCATAAGGATCTAAATTATTTTGTATTCAAATATTACCATAAAATTTATTCATGGTATTCGCACATTGGCACTCCGCTATTCCGGAAGCGGGTTCAATTGGGCGGAAAGGCAGCTTGACCCCTTAATGTCGAGTGACCCTCCTAGTCGCCCTTCCGGCCTACTAAGCCTTTTCATGAGAACGTGAAAGAATTTCCTTAAGCGATCACTTAGGGTTTATTGGCTGTGACGTCGTTTAGTTTTGGCATGCCTTATAGGGAATTTAAATATTGGACACTAGTAAACAAATTTGTAAAATATCATCTGGTAAAGATACAATACACTATTTATGTAGTAGTATAACAGTAGCAAATACGACTATTATAAAAAAAACTAGTTTCATTGTCGAACAAAGATTCCAAGTCGAAATAACAACTTCTCTAAAGAATTGATGCTTTCATCGTAACCACTAGAAAGCTTTCTGCTATGAAAGTGGATAAGATCTTATTCTTAGGCTTCATAACGATTCTGACGTTTCTTATATAAGCGGAATACAGTAGAAAATGTATAGTTACATTTTGCTTTTATAGCGTAAGAACAATCTAAAGAAATTCCTGCAAGAGAGCCAGGGCACACAAATATCAGATGCATAATTCTGATTGGTTTAGTGGCGCAGTGTGCCTTGTAACGCAGAAGTCTCGGACTCAATTTTAGAGCTATAAGAGCAGAAGAGTTTAAACGGTAGTAGTCTTTTCGTACCCGTCTCGCTAGTTACCTCCCTTAATGTCAACCTGTTGCTAACAGCTTTGCGATGTTCCGGCAGTCGTACATGTGAGAAAGAGGATTCTTCGCGAGCACGCAACACAATAAGCGGGCCCATTCTCACTAAAAATTATGTAAAATTGAGCTCAAGTGATGATCGAGTCAATTAATGTCGATTCAGATCGCTTAAAGAAAAGCGCCGTATAACTAAGAACTTTTCTTAATTTAACAAAGCAGAGATGTGCGGGGGGTTCAATGACTTTAAGTGACCATAATGTAAGTGGTTGTAAATGTACTGGACCAAAATACTCTGCCTCTCCCATGTATGACTACCAGAAAATAGAAATACAGTTTCGTGGCATGCGGCAGATTGACCTCGAAGGTGGTTGGTAGTCACATTGGTTCGAAAGAACAATACCACCAAACAAATTCCACTACTAAAAACCAAACACCTATATAGCCAGTTTCGCGATGATAATACCGTCCCTAAATAAAACACAATAATAACAACCAACCACTTTAATACAAGAACTGCATCAAAACATTGCAAAACAGAACATTACCGAGATCTACCTGACATCACTCACATTTACATTTCCACAAAAGCTTAAAACTCTCTATTCTCTTCAATTCGCGTTTATTTCATATAAATGTAAACTGATACTGTGTACAGATTAAAAAAAAAGAATAAGAATTATTTTCGGTATGATTATGTTGTGCGAAAACTAATTAAGACTATTATTCAGTTGGCTGCCATTTAGACATCACCGTGTTTTGAATCTAATTGGATTTAATACTTAAATCGTTTGAAATTTTATTCACCAATCAGACAAAAGCAACTTTGGCCACTGTTTGAAGTAACAACATAACAGTGACAAAGAAGAAAACAGTGGGCGGTATGGATTTTGTCGATTTGTCTTTTAAACCTTGGGGCGATATCACTGGCAAAGCTAAGGCTTGATTGTTGCAGCGATTCAACTGTGAACAAAAATCGATATCAAATTCAATTTTCCTTGAAATGTCATTTCTGCAGTTTCTATGTAGACATCAGAAATTGTGCAGAAATATAACAAAAGTTTTTATCTTTACTTTTAACTCTAATTTCGTTGCTTATTAGATAGCAAATCCTTGGCAGCATTTTCACGTCCGCAGCTTATTTTATTTACAGTTGTGTTAAAAACAGTTTGACACACCAATTTTAAAGTAAAAAAAACTACCGTTGGATTAAAATTGTTGTGGTTCTATAAACTTTTTTATGCAATATAAGCAACAAGAAATTATAAATTGATACGATAATGCCACATTCAAACAAAACACCTCGGATTCTTGATGGTCAAATAAGCGATAAACTTGCATTTGTTTCTAGATAAATATTTTAAAACTAATGTGAATATGTTAAATATAGATAATAGATAAATATGATGCACTAACCTCACAGCACGTAGTTTCAGGCGAACCGATGCAACCAGAACGACAACCCCGTATCACAGCCTCGTAAATGTTTCCTTTAGAGATAACAGATGTGAAGCACTTGTCATCCACGCTATGACAAGTTATTGTGTGAACTCTGTAGAAAAAAAATTACAACCAACTAGATAGATGAATTAAAGAATGAAAAGAAATTTTGTGTAATTTTACGGGTAACATCAGAATTCCATTTAGCTAAGGTTATTTTAGATTTAGGCACAGATCCACCCAAATTTCTTATACATAGGCTTCTATCCCTATAATCTTGCCCCAAATAACCCTCAAATCGTACCGTCCCGAATTCCTATACTACGGTAAAGTTTTTCATGTTGACTTGTCTTCCTGTATCTTACCAGTCAAATATTAAGTATATAAATTAAATAGAAGTTTCGTTCCCTATACATGAACAAGATTATTCTTATTGAAAGTAAAATATTCAATAATTCAATACAATTTACCTACATAATAAGCATATGTGTGCAACTCTACATTTATTATTTTACGCTTATCTTCTGAAGATATATGTTTCAACGAATTATTTCCAAAATTAATAGGTATTCTAAGTGCAATCCCAAAGTCCTGTGTCTTTTGAACTAAATGTTTAGTTATTACCTGTACTTAGTGGGGTCTAAGCATGCCTTCAGTGGTGTCTCGGACTTATAAGCGCACACGTAGCACTCCAAGGCACGTTTTGGCGTCGTCCTGGAGACAGGCACGGTCTTCGGCGTGGGCAGGATGGCCGGCGCTCGTCTCCCCGGACCCATGTCCGTCTTCTCCGCTTGCTCTTCTTCCTCTTCTTCCTCGTCTTCGCCTTCTTCGTCTTCGTCGTCTTCCTCGTTCCGCCTTTAAAAAACACGACAGTGTTACACATTTCTTCTTTATATCTTTATCATTTATTTTGATCGGCAATGGGCTTACACAGTCTTAATTAGCGCATGATAGTTAAGTAACAATGAGGTCAAATATGGTCAAGCGTACTCGCCCACAATACTCTAGCCCTCACGTGTATGACTACCGAAATGCTGTTATGGCGGCAAATTGACATTGGGGACGGATTGCTAGCCAAGCGAGACTGAAAAACTCGCTTTATTTTGATACTTCAATCCATTAAATTGCAATGGCTATTTTCATAAAATTATCAATTAGAGGAATACAATTTTTAATTTTATAATATATTTATTATTACATAGTATATTGACAAATTATAAAACTTCAAAAATATACTAATAATCAAAAAGAAAAACTTTTTTTTTATTACATGCAAAAATATGTTTGCAAAATCAAACAAATATAGTGGTAAAGTTAAGAACCATTTTAAAATTTCGATTGATAGCTATTATTCCTTTATTAGTCTCCCAATTTTATAATTTATATTAATATTAACGCTTTTAAATTATTCACTCTTTAAATAATTATATCGTGAGTTTAACCAAACAATGCATATGTAAGTAATCACAATTTCTTAGTTTACAATTTATTTTTCTACCTTCCTTTTTTATTACCACTATAATGTAATATTAAATGTATGCATTGGATGTACGTAGTAGTTAGAGAGTTGATTAACCAGGTAATTTTAAAATAACTTGGACACTATGGTGGATAATTATATTTTTCATTAAACTCTTTTGTCTGTATAATCATCGGGCCTTGTCCATGATACTCACTCCTCTCCGTCGTCGTCTTCCAACTTGGAGCGACTCCTTGCCGGCAGGAGAAGCAGCAACGCCAGCAACAGGCACAACCGCCACCTCACCATCGCACAAAGTATTTAATAATCCTGTATCTGTATTACCCTCGTACACACGATAGATTTGTCATTTTAATACCAAAATTGTTACACTGTAAATATTTAAGTTGATCAAAAAATTTTTTGATTGACAGTGACTATCGACAGATGTTCATTTTTAGAATAAAATTCTTTCTTTTTTCGTCTAGTGCCACCTCTTTAAGGATAATGTCATTGTAATGACATCGTTCTAAAAATAGCTTAGTATTAATGGAGTGTTATTTTGATTTTATGAAAAATGTAAACTTTATATAGCTAAACTTAAGAACAATAAATATTTTACTTATTTATTTCAGGAAACTTAATCCTAAGTTAAGTATCAGACATTTTATAACCGAAGTAGTTTTTTTTTAATGTTCCGAGCAGTACTGTTTTTTTAATAATTATAGTAACAAATTCGTTTAAAAGTGATTAAAAAAATGTAATACTTAACATATTATTGCAGTTTTTAAACTTATTATTAACTTATATCAAAATATTTTACTAAAGTGAGTGATTGACTGATAAATATAAAAAAAAATATTTTATCATACGTCAACTATCGCCATCTACAATTTTGGTACTCAACTAGCTACTCACAAGTAGATGTCGCTACCGAAACGTAAACTAGTTTGCAAATACAACACTTGACGTTTATAATTGACATGAGGTCAACTGTAGACATTTATTATTATTAAAAAATTAAAAAAATATGTAGGGCCTAAAGTATCACAAGCGATCTATGACTGTCTACAACTTCAGTATATTTAACAAAAACAATAAAAACATTTGCAAAATCCTAGTAACTCATATTAATAAACGGTTTATTGCTGTTTACCATTTCCCACAAATGCAAATACTTCAATTACAAAATTAAAACAATTAAAATGTCATTAAATAATCACGAAAAAATTGAAACCGGTGCAATATAGCCATAGATATATGTGGTGACGCATACATAAACACCATACCTGATAACTTTCCATCAGAGGCACGCTATTAATAAACGAAGAGCAACTAAACGTAACTCTTTCATGAACGCACACAGGCGTGCCGCCTACCTCGCCGCTCTCTTTGCGCTGCTTACGCCTAACTGGGGCTCATGACGGTTATCGCCCGCACAAAGCGCGAGGCGGCCTATCCAGCCGCAGAGGCCCGAATACACGACCTCATTAAAAAATGAAACCGCACAAACATCCCCCGACAAAACCTCCAAGACTCGTCAAAGCGAAAAGCGCTACCTAGCGGAGAGTAGCGGAACTACGCCACTCGCAAAACCAACCTCTGTACTTTTTTAATTAGCCTCATACAGTGAGTGAATGAGTGAAATACGTAAGAATTTTTTTCTCTCGTATGCGGTTAGTTTGGTAGCTTTGAGTGGAGTATGTTAATTCACAAGTAGCCTCACTCTGGTGCTTTTTGAACTGTTCGGTTGGGGTTCTCCCAAGTGCGGAATAAGGCTTGTGTGTAACTTTAAGCGCTCGTAGAGGAGTTAATTAGCAACGAATTTGTTATAAATAAACGGCGCGATGATGGCGACGCTTCGTAAAGATATTTTAAATTATCACTCTAATGACATTATATTTAAGAGTTTAAGTTAAACTATATTGTCTTACTTTAATAAGATATTGATTTATTTATGGATTTTTACAATATTTGAACTAACTTTTCATTACATCGATACCTGCCATTTTGCATCGTTCCAAAAATATTTATATGTAAGTTAAACGCATATCTCACACACCACTGCAATAGGCCTAACGAGTTAGACGATGGCTGAGCGCAAAGCGAGTTGGCCGCGTGCCTCGTCTTAAAACTTCTTTTATCTCAGTCTTGGTTCGTTCAAAAAGTGCAAAGTCTGTACAAAGTTCACTTTCGCCTTGTGAACTAATTTTTCGCTCGGTGTCAAGTTCATGGCTGACGGGGCGCGGAACGGGACGGGCTGGGACGGGGCAAGAGGCGGGGGATGCGGGATGGAGAGGGGAGAGAAGAGCGCTATGATAAAATAAAATATTCATTATGATTGCTCCAAGCGGCAATGTTCGCGGGCGCGAGTTACGCTCGCGAACCTTCTTGGTCGTTGAAAACAGTTCAACGATCGTGATTGTCTCCAAAATAAATTTTTCATGTAGACTATTATAACCAAATTAAATAAAATATCACTTCTTAATCTTTTTTAAAGATAAAGTGATAATATAAACATAATTAAAGAATAAATTAATACAAAATACGCTCTTTATCATATAATCAATGAGCAAATTAATTTTACAGATATTATACGGACATTTTTTTATTGAGAATCCGTGATAGTTTGGTGCATTGTTGTATTCTCATATCTCGTATTTCGCAAAACAAGTATATCGCAATGATGCCAGAAACAATAAAAAGAAATTAAATCTAATATCTCTTAACAATAAGAATATTTAACGCTAAGATGTAACATAATTATTCTTGAATTATTATTAAAAGTATTTGTATTTCTATTCATACTAAAATATCTCCATTATGTTACTGTACCGACCGTTTCTATTAAAAAATATATACATATTTTATTAAAAATCCTTCATGTAAACATGGAACTAAATAAGTAATTTTTTATTTTCCTTGCATTAAGTCCTAAAACGCGATCGAAAATATGAGTACGTAAATATTTCTTTTTCAAGTATCAATGCAATCAATCGACGTACAACCCGAACAAGACTGAAAACTGACGTAAAAATCTTCCCGGACCTGCCTCAAACGGTGGAAAGTGAATCGCGCCCGTCTCCGCAGCTCACAGCGTTCTCTTTTTCCTCTTTCTGCTTAATTAGGCGATTAATCTGTGAGCGTCATCGCTCCCTTCCTCCGCCCCCATTCAACACTAAATCTTTGATTTTTACCAACTCACTTTATGATCGTTACATATTGAAACCTTGGTTTTCTTTAAATTTGACTGTCTCGATGGCGAAATGTTTTACGGCATGTCTTGTAGCGCGTTTCTCGATTTCCGGACCACAGCTTTAGTGGAGTCTGGATGGTGGCAGGGTTTTTTGAACCTGCTTGGCTAACTTTAACCACCCTCAATGTTAATCTGCCTCTATAAAAGCATTGCTGTGTTCCGACAGTCATACATGTGAGAATCAGAAATATTCTAAGCGAAAAAGTCCTAGTATCTACGGCCTTGTTGTCACTTAATATTGGATAAAATAGTAGTCAAATGATAACCCAAAAGCGATAATAAAAAGTTAATCTTTTGATTTTTATGGCCGCATATATGCGTGAAGCGAAACTGGTGTGATGTTTGGTCGCGTATTACCCGGTCAATGTAACTAATGTGGTGTTTTGGTCTCTTGTGGGTCTAGCGATACCTAAAAGTAAGGCCTATAGAAGAAGTTGCACTGTTGACGCCTGCTTTGATTTTTAGGGTCTCATTTGTAAGTTCGCTTAGTGGCTAAACGGTTAAATATTTGTCACGTTGTAATTATTAACTATCACGACACGCGAAATCAGAGAAAAAGAACACGATCGTGTTAAGACTCTTCTCTATTGTTAAAGACAAAACTTTTGCATCACTCGTGAACCAGAAGAAAATTTCGCTGTTCATTGCTACAATAGCTAAACTCTTTCCTAGTTGACGAGAGATACATAAGTGTTACTTCACTATTTGTATCGGTTCATTCTTATTTATTGCGTAGCCTTCATTCCTTGCGTTTTCCGACACCTTTTCATCTATTTATTATTATATCTTACTATTGTGATAGTATTTAGCAGCTCGTATCTTTGTTGTTGCAAAATCAACTCTAGATTATATTTAATTAATATCCCCTACTCTTCCCATTTTTTTCTGTACATGTTAATAAAATTTATACGCCTGTTTGTAAAATTAAAATAATAGCTTCTTTTCATTGTTTCTCTTCGTATCTCTCGGTTTGTTCCGGGCAATAACAGAGACGGCTGGATCAGATTCCACAGATGACAAGAATGATAGCTGTTGTTAGAAGAATGAATTTAAAGCCACTGGCCAGGTTTTGATAAATAGGGTTCCGCACTATAAATGTAAATGTTTGAAATTTTGAATAAAAATTTTATACAGATATATAGAGAAGACAAATTTTTGTCTATATAATACACTATATTTTCTTCACCAATCACGTCAATACTACTGAAAGTATTAGGAATATTACTGACTATTCGTTGTAAAATAATTCAAAAATGCCCACTTATTTTTGAATTTTAATTCTCTTCAATGACTAGCAACGCAGAGGCGTCGGTTAATATAAAATAAATTAACTGGAACAACATTTAAAAATATTCTAATAATACCTTTAGTGAAAGTTTTCATTAATTTAAAGTTTTATATGTCATATGAATTCTTCTTGAAATGTTTTATTGAGTACGTTACGTACTAAAATCTTTTCAATATGCATTAATTCCTTTATTACATTATGTTATGCATATATTTTATCTTACCTTCCTGTTAAATAAAATTACGAAACTGATATTGTTTTCCAAGAAGAAAACAAAAGCGTGAAATTTATTCTTATCAGAATTAGTTCAAGTAAGTCTGTTTACGGTAAAAGCTGCCATCTTATAAGCAATGAATACCACACTTTTTTAACCACCACAGTCACTTTTTATGAAACTAAATAGTGTGCATATAACCGTAACCCTGTGTGATGCCCTGAAGGTAAGAAGATAACATTCTTCAGAAATTTCTTTAAAAAAGTAGATATCAATGGCTATAAATATTTATTTAATTCTGTTCCCCCAGTTAGGATATGTGTTCAAAGTAAATCGAGTCTCAATAAAGTGATATATATTAGAATAGCGGATTCCATTGATGATATATTCCTCTTTTTAACCATCGTTAGATGAAATAATACCGTGATTCTATATGCCTATTAATAGATAACTTTTCTAAATATACATTTTTGTGAGATAGCATGTTTGAAATACTTAGTAAATGTTAAAAATACTAGTAGTGATTTAAAAAAATATCAGTACCTACTTATTACTACGAACTCTAATCACACGTATTCATCAATTAAAACATTATTTTTTGTGTAGCATCACAGCAACATCAGCTTGTCGTTACTCTATCAAATTCAGAATCCACAATTATCCGAACCTACATATTGTGTCACATTAGTATTAAAAACTTTAACCATCTAAGTACTTTCGTCTAATTACAATTCTTAGTTTGAACATCTAGATCTCTCCACGTTTCAGCAACTAACTAAACATTCCCTAATTTCATACCCCAAGAGACTATGAACTCACTTCTAGTGCGAAACGAAACTCAAACGACGTGTTCGAACCAATTTAGTTAGATCCTTCATTTTCTCCTTACGTTAGCCTTAATCGTTCATTATTAAGATAAGACGTAAAAGGGTGGAGGGGTCTTGTAGGGCTGGTGTTGTCAAATACATACGAACACGACGCTGACAGAATTAACATCCAACTTATTAGACGTTTCGGAAATTCGGTTTCGCCACGCCAGCTACGCGAAGTGCGGGGCCCGTAGAGATGTGATCACTGCACATACCGATATTAAAACAGTAACAGTTTCTTCCACGAGTGTTTAAAAAGCCTTGTGGAACAGAATTAAAATTCGTATGACTGATATGTCAACTGATAAGTCTTTCATTTTTCACTATTTTTTAAGCCAATGCAATTGTAGATAAAAACTGAAGACGTAACTCTTGATATATTTATAATTCATTTTTATAATCGTGGCGTTGTTTCTTAATAAAATCTTGAAATATTTCTTATTATTTTAATGACAATATTTTAATAACAAACACTGGCGAATACATTATTACTGATAAATTTAATCTAACATTATGAAAAACGAAATGTCTCTACTGCAAATATAAAAAAAAAAATTAAATTGTTGTTATGAAATTAATTTATCTATCCTAAAAATTTTACAAATTAAATGTTAAGACCATTTGCCTCGTAAAAGGTTCCAAGTTCGGATCGTGGCAGGGTTTGTTTGAACCCGCCTTACTAGTTTCCACCCCCTGTATCTGTCTGCCGCCATAACAGCATTATTGTATTCCCGTAGTCTTCAATGTGAAAGCTGGAAATAAACGATGTTTTCTGAATGAACATGTTTCCCTATGCAGTACATATCACACTTTAACACACATTAACACTTAACATCACGTGTCAATTGAGTATTACACCATCACTAATTAAAAAAAAAAGCTGAATTAGCGATGAAATGAAATTTTTGAAAATTTTTGAAAGTTTTTAAAATTATGTGTGTTTTAAAGTAATTAGTGACGTACCGTATGTGAAAACAATTTAAAACCGATTCAGTGTATATCGAGAATTTTAGTCCCGTCACTAATCGATATCCAGTCGGTAATGCAAACGTTTGTACTCAGCTGGGCCCGGGAGCTGCTCGGGGCAAACGCCCGGGGTAAATAAACCCTCATCGCCACCTACGTATGTACGTAGACTCACCGTGCACGGCTCGCGAGAGCCACTCGTGCACGTCACGGATTTAACTAAACGAAACGAGATCCCGCTAAGTAGATTTATTTTAAATTTTCTCTTTTTTTTTTAATTCTCAACTGTCCCACAGCTCCGCCGGCAGACGTCATTTTCGCCGGAATTTTTCAACAGTTTCTCTATCGTTGTTTTACTTTTTTTTTCC
This sequence comes from Pharmacophagus antenor, assembly GCA_018245475.1. Taxonomy (NCBI): domain Eukaryota; kingdom Metazoa; phylum Arthropoda; class Insecta; order Lepidoptera; family Papilionidae; genus Pharmacophagus; species Pharmacophagus antenor. Next base: position 24,663 of record DWQX01000258.1, on the reverse strand, counting down.
TCTTTTCTCTTGAACCGTTTAAGAGTTTAAATATTTCGTTGCTTTTATCAAATTTCCTGTTTTTATTTGTCTATTATTTTTGTTAGTTTTGCTTTTCGATACATTGTATATTCTTACCCACGACAAATTATCCTATTTAGCATAACAAATAGTATTTCAATTCTATACTTATAAACATAAAGTATATGATTAAAAAAGGGGTGTGAATGGATTAAATTAACATATCAATCTGAATATTGTTTCGTTTTCATGTAATTTAACTATTAATGTGTTATTTCGTCTCGTCCATTCTAAGCCAATTTTTAACAAGCTTTTAACAAGTTCCTAAGGTACTCACCATCAGTCTATTTAGAAGATGCCCGCTACTATCAAGACAGATTGGTGCAGGATTAACTCCACGTAATGTATTTCTTCTTGTTGTTTTCATCTTGAAATAATTGCAAAAATTATCGTTTTAATAGTTTGCTTGCTATGAGGCTTTTGTAAAAATTGTTTGTAAAAATTGTAGATAGCGCTTGCCACATTTCACTTACGTTATTTTACATCATATAGTGTTTTTATTTTATATTAGATTAATTGTTGTTTACTTCAATTTTGTCCCATTTTACCTGAAACTGAATGGTAACTGCATAGACACACATTGACAAAACCTTAGCGCGATATGATCAACGATTTCGCTGCCTAGAGCGCTGACACTGAGACAAATATAATAGAATAAAAGCGATCGCGCCACTTGGCACTTACGATATTAAGAATAAAATCTATTATACTATAACTCTGCACTCCGCTGTCTCGTCCCATGGGATATCGTAATTCTAGCATATCACTCGGATGTGCCCTTTCATGGATATTAAAGCTTGTTAGTGATTATGGGATATTAATTAATTTCAGTGCGTTGTTGCGCTCGATGCGAAACTACATTAAAAATTGAAACTAAATGTTTTGTAAATGAACAAAACTTAATTTTAACAAAAATTAAATATATTGTATTGCTCGTAAATGAACGTTACCGCCACGTAGAAGCGCCAGCGGCGAACGGCCGGTACGATTCGTTGTGCAAAGGGTTAAACAAGTAACTATTTCAGCGTCGACACTAATCATGAATAAACCATTCATAACCAAAACATCGAAACACTATTTACGTCTCATGAGGCGAAACGTCCTCGTCACATTTTAATGTGTACTCAAATATATCAACGTTTGCACATACTGCGGCAACGTACACAGTTATAAGGGATTCTTGAATGTATATATACAACACAAATGGTAAGATCACAAGGTTCAATTTGATACGTCGCTTACAAAGCCTCCAGTGGACGGAATGCGAAACGCCTCGGCTGTTTGTTTGTGGGTGGATGGTTCTAGCGAAATTTCTCCTTTGTTGCTCTACACCGCCCGTTTATTTTGTGGTGCGATACATGAAACTAAAGCGTTTCACGTGAATAACTACTCAATAAAAAAATATATAGCACCTTCATACCGGTGGCGGTACTCCTATACAAGTCCGAAAGACCAGTACACCCCATTTATGTAACATAGAGCACTGAACTTATTAAATCATAATCTCGGGCTCGGCTCGGGCTTGCCCCGCTCCCGCTACATACAGAGAAGAAATATTTTTAAGTATAATTGTGAACAAAAATATTTACATTAATAGAAAATGAATGAGCGGATAGTCTTCAAATGACATTACTAATCTTTCGAAACAGAAAACTAAAGATTTTACCTAATCACTTTTCATGTCAATGAACCGATTAAAATCTGTTTAATCATTAAAAATCTAGGTATTTAAAGAAACAAACGCACATACATTTAGATAGGTCTACAAATACAAGCATAAACTTATTACACTCCTTTTCAGGTCAGGGCTTATTCAGGTAAAAGAAGCATATACGACATAATATAACTATTTGAATAATAAGTCAATTTAAGTTTATATCTTTGATCGATATTTAGGTATTTCTGCAATATAAAGTATTATAAAATGAAAATTATACTTATCAGTTACGTCTGCAACCATTTTATATTAACCATTTGAGGTGGCCAATAAGCAAAGTATGTAATCTACATGAACACGATCTTATTTATCATTAATTTTTCCGTTTATAAACGCTTTGATTAATCTTTGATCTAAATCGCTACCACCTACGCTTTGAAACCCAGAGATGTGTTATTAATAAAGGTATAATTTTAAAATAAACTTTTACGTAAGGAGATTTCTTAATTTTAACCAATAACCGAATTATCAAAACAAAGGAGACATCGCTGTTGCACCTTACTTACGCCACCCCACGACTTAGAATTTGGTGGGCATTATATGGCAGCTTTGTTTCTGTTACATTATGTATTCCATCGTGGACTTCTCTGTACATAGCTCTATGTACAGACCGTACGTCAGGTCGGGTTTACATTAGTGATTTATAACTTGGCTAACACGATACGTTATGATTTGACGTACGAAATTTACATAAGCGAAATAAATATAACACAATAATAACATAACTTTGAACATCTTTATCGAAGATATTTGTATATATTAAACAATGCAAATGAAAATAAAAATATATTATTTAGTTATTACTACTTACGACTAAACGTGTCCCTTATAATTTGTTTAATGGTAACTAAAAAATTACAATAATCGTTGAAAATATAATGATTTAATCATTTAAAAAATACAATGCATGATTTACGAATATTAATAACTTTCAAATTTATTTATTATTTAGATTCGTTACATTTTTCATTCGCATTATAGCAATTATTGTACGATTTTTGCTCCAAGCTGTTGTTTGCGACATGTACTACAATCGGATATATTATAAATTGTTTTACGTTATCACTTATGACTTTAACATCGCCTTCAATATTTAAAAGCTCAGAAAACTTCTTGAATAAGCTTTTACCGTCAGTTGTTCTCAAGTTTAGTGCACACGGATCCTGAATGTGTTAGGGTTAACAAGAATCACTTTTGTACTCCCAATAGAATTATTACTTACAAAGAACGTAATATTACCGCTGCTTTAAAAAGAGATCATAACATATTTCGATTCGTTTACATTATTGTTACGGTTATTTAACTCTTAAGCTTAAAGACATTTTTTCACGGTTTCTTTATAGAGGCTGTGGTAAATTGATGCTTTAATAATACCATTTATTTCCTTATAAGAAAAAAAAACATTGCATAGTTGTCATAAAAGATGAAAAACAAAAAAAGAATTGAGACCCATACAAGTTTACAGATTTTTTTTCTCGAACGTAGTTGCGTCAAAATGACGCGCCCCGTAAACGTAGAGTTAGCTTTGCGACGCGATCAAAGTGAGCAAATGTAACCAGTTACAATTAAAGTAATACTCAGCTCATGTGTTTCCTCCTTCATTTAACCTTGGGTCTTTTTCGCGAGGCGTGAAGAAGCACTTTGCGGGTCGGCAGGTTGAGGGTGGCTGATGCAACAACTTTTTGTGGCACCGCCCATCTTTGCCTTTGGACACCACTTCCACTTAACATCAGATGGAGTGGAGTCATTTGCTCGACCTAAGTATACAAAAAAAAAACATCAATGTACTTATTCCACAGTTAAACTACCCACGAACATTAATTATTACAGTAAAATAACTTTTGATAATTAAAGTTGTGATATTAATTACCTTATGCATTTTTTATCAGCAGTGAGCTAACAAGTGACCACAATTTCACGTGATGTTAAATGACAATAAGGTCATAGATTGAGTAGAGTTCAGAATATTCAGGCTCCCTCACGTGACTGTATAACACATTCATGCTATTATGGCAGCAGATTTTCATTGAGGGTGGCAACTCGCCAGGCGATTTTCTTAAAATCTTACCACTATTCAATATGTCTCAAAAGTTATATATTTCTAGATATTCTTTGAAACACCTAAAGTGATGTATTAAAATTTCTCTACTAACCTAGAACCTAGTATATATAATCTATTTTCGGTATACAGCCGCACCACTTCGGCTGCAACTAATTTGAGCTCACGTATGTGGGTGGGGTTTGTTGGGAACTTGCTTAGATAATGTGCATACATTAAACTAAGACCGAACTAACGCTCTCGTATCTTGATGAAGGAACTTCGGGTTGCGCCTGCGGTCTAATTACGAGGACTGGGGGGCGTAGGGGGAAAGGGGAGGGAAGCCTTTGAAGTGGTTACGTGAATGTTTATCTTAATAGAAAAAACTTAAGAGGAGTGCGAGGCGCGATTTCGTTGGATTCGCCCGGATTTGCGGATATGAACAAAGATTAATATTTGACGTTATTGAAACGTCAAGTATCCTTACCAAAAAGTAAAACAGACGATATGTAAGCACTAGAAAAATCGTGAAATTTTAAATCGTGTTTTGTGCTAAAAAAGTTATGAAAATTTAAAATACTATTTTTTTTCGTTTTTCTCATTTTTAATGTTGTTTTTTTCATGCAACGGAATTTGGGATGTACTCTTTTTTTATAAACGGATCACCAATTCCCAAACAATTTAAAAGAATTTAACAAGCTCAATATCTACATTTCCCATTTCTATCCCCTCATGGGTGAAATAATTTAAAATGATTGTGGGACTCCGAGGTACCTTACGAGTAAAAATTCGAATTATTAACATATGCATGAACACCGTGCTTTGTATTATTATTATTAATAATAATAATAATAGAATATTACGCTTCTTTATAACAAAAAATAAGTATTATTTCACATGAACGTATAATTTATACCATAAAATACCATACAACAACTTTTACTATTTGTTATATAGAATATTGTTTAATACTTGATGTGTCATAACAGCATCAAGATATATTGAACTCTACTGAAATCCTGCTAACAGAAGACTGAAATTCATGTACATTTTTGTTCTCTCTGAAGTTAACTCGTCAATATGAAACCGCTGCATTGTAATATATGAAACAGAACTATGGACTATGGATCTTGTGTAATAAATCGGATCTTTCTATTCCGCTCTGAAAATATTTGAATTCTGAGAGATTCTCGTCCCCGATACCAACGTCAATATATGAGCGAACCGACTTACGCCGGTATAATCCGGATCAGCGCGGGCAAATACGCCGGTTACCCGGGACGGATATCCTGTTGAGATAGAACCGGGTACAGGGATTGCTTGCAGGTGGGATTTAGTCGTAGTTTGAATTAATGATATATAATATATAACGCATCACGGTTCCGGATATGATTTATTATAGTAACAATATGGTTTAACTATCATAATTTTCATATCAACTACATAAATCAACTGTTATAAAACATGAAAAAAAGATGGCTTTCGTTTAATATTACTTTACTACTACTTATGTGTATTATAACCTTTTTTTCGAATAAACATAAAAATACTGTATATCCAATACTAGATGAAACACGCACCTTTCTTTTGGTGTAGTAATTTTTTTATTTGATGTTATGATTAAACCCTTCTTCTTCTTATGAGAAAAACCGTTACTCTTATAAGTGACACAGTACATACGATTTTCAATCGTCTTTCATTTAACTGTTACTACGCAGTGCAGCTAAGAGTAAACCGCTGCATCACGCAAGCAGTCAAAAGCCAAATCTATATGAATAACAGCTTTCACCATCATTAAACAGTCTCACTGATGATGAGATACAATAAGGCGGTAGATGGTGAACCGTGTTCGCGCAGAATACATATCCCATGTATGACAGCCGGAACACAGCAATGCTGTTATGGCGACAGATTGGCTTTGAGAGTGGTAGCTAGCCAGGCGGGTTCGGAATAGCCTACCACCATCCAGACTCAAATTCTCCTATATACTGGGAACCGAACCCGGGACCTCCGCGTTATAAGGCTAGCGGTTAACCCGTTTCGCCACGGAAGCAGTCAATACGTTCGCACAGTAAGCTACGCTCTATAAGTTAGACAATGTATTCTTCACCGTGTATAGTTAGACAATTTAATATATCAGTACACACGGCATCTTGCACCGCGACGGGTTCGCTAGTCGCAATAAACAATTCTAAACGCAAATAAAGCAAACGCGCCGCGGCAAACGATCGTGCACGTCGCCGCAAGACAAATAGTCTCGTAGCTAATAACACCATAAACACCATTCCCTTATCCGGGATATTCCATTTTAAGCCTAAAAACTCGCAAATATTTTGAACAGACCAGGTAATGTCCGTTTTCTTATTCTTTTTTCTTTAAGTCAGCATTCGTCATAGTTTTTGCCCTCGTAGACCTGTTAATTATTAATTTATGTCCCGTAGGCCACTAACGGGATTTTTTTAGTGTTAAATATATTAAAAAAACAACACCTACAAAGTTTTTATAACTTTTCTCGTATTTTTCGTATTATAATGAACTAAATAATAATTCAATGCATTTTAAAATATAACCTGATGAATAAGTATATTCCACATTTTTACGAATCAGCGAAATTTTCTCGTGGGTCATTAATAGTTCGCTTTCAACTTGTCGACTGTTTCTTTAAGAGATTCTGTGCAAATCGTGTAATATATTCCCTCCACCCGAAGTTGGGTGATCTTTTCGTATTATGTAAAATTCAAATAGATTTCTTCATAAAGATAAGCGATAGACTGTGACCACTGAACCAGACAAGCGCAAAAGCGGTGCCACGCTTATTTTACTTTTATAATCAACGGATGAATTGATATCTCTATACATACTTGTAAAAAAGGAAAATATTTTTTTTTATTAACCACTCATGTCATCACTACTAGACTTATGTACTCATTCGATGTAGTATAGTTAGTAGATGGTTTTAGCCTATTTAATGTTAATAAAAACTCATTTCTTATTTTAATTCATAATTTTTTCATAATTTTACGTGACTCGTGGAGCGGTATGGTACCTAGTTTTATATAATATATAATAAATTCAAAATTTACTTCGTCCAGTTATATCTTCGCGGACGCTTTTGAATGATTAAATGATTCTACCGCCGGTTTCAAATATGTAGGATATTTATCAAAATACTTGGAAAATATCACAAAATATGGATAAAATACGGACCCGAGTCTACCAATCGAACGACGCCGGTATACGACAGATGTATTCACCTGCCGAGAAATTGAGATCTAGAGTGTATTTGTACTATGTACATTGTAATGAAAGCCAAACCGCATTGTGTTTTATATGATACGTGTAAACGTACTGAGTTTGATATTTTAGAAGAACATTAACGCAACTAGCATGTCCCGGACCTTGAGCCCAGCAGACTCTAATATCGATGTACATTTATTTTATTAAAATAATTACCATTATGGTCGGTAGTATGTACCAACCGACTCTCACTTACATATGTATTCACTTCGACGAGATTGACTTCTCTTCATACTCCTAGATAGTAATATATTAGAGTAGAGGCTTTCTTTAAAATATGTACTACAATATGTATATAAAAATAAATTCAATATATATCAAAACAAATAGCATTTATAAACGTGTAGGCGACAAGATTATCATTCATTTAAAATGTGGATATCCTAGACGATTATATTACTGTTTACAGTTCTATTTGTTATTGCACTCTAGTTGGACATTAAGTATTCGTATTAATATTAAATTAAACAAAATAATGAAGTGCAGAACAAAATTTAAAACGCTGCAGCTACACCAAGTGAATATTTTCAATACGGGTAAGCAACGCAAAAGTTATTCTTTAAATCAATTTATTGAAATTCATGCATGCCGATTTATATAAATTTTAATCATTTTCTTACATCAATTTTATGCATACATGTGCATTGTTTAACTGATACTGTTCCAAAAAATAACTCTTTTTATGAGAAACTGTTTCGTATAAGAAAAAATGTTAGGTGTGTATTCATAGAAAAAGAAGAATATCTCTAAAACAATAATTTCAATTCAAAAATTTGTATGTATTTTAAATATGAGGTAAAGATTTCCGCACAGTGCTATTTATATTATATAATATGGCCTCAATTATTAGCATAAGGTGATTTTCTATTATAAATACTGCTATTATTACATTAAAGTCGAGCTATTCGGTTATTAATTCCAACAAGTTATATAAATACAAAAAGTATTTTCATTGGATACTAATAAGATTATAACCCATCCAAATAACAGTAATGGAATTTTTTTAGCGACCTCTGTTGTGTAATAGTCTAAAACATTTGCATTAGTCTAATAATCTATAATTTTTTCCCCTACAAACAATAGATGGAAGCACCTTTAGGGAATCTAACTCATATTCTTATATTGTTAAGATGAAATGTAAGCCGAGTTTTAAATAAAAAATAAAAACAATATTCTCCCAGGTTTCAGCAACATAAAAAGAAATAATGAAAAGGAATTTATATTTGTGTATTTTAGATTAATTAAATTTAAATAATTAGGATTGGATATAAAATAAATATGCCCAGGGCACATTCATCGGTTCCATTAGCCATAATTAATAAACCCATGAGATAATCGTTCCGCTAATCTTGATATCCTACACAACCACAACTTTACCTCATCTTAATTTTTAAATACAGCACTCTTAAACTTTTTGTCTTCGTCACGAATAGTAGAAGTGGCTAGTACATGACCCCGATACGGCGCCGCAATAAAATTTCACTATTACAAAATTACCGTTAAGTTTGCGGTGATCGACTCAAGACTCAAGTAATGATAATTATAAAATAGGATTAAGAGGTAGTGATATAACAATCTTCAAAATGACACACTGAAATATGAATTACTTTTATCCAAATCTCTCCAAGCCAGTTATCACAACTTAGTCACCAATTAATCTCAGACAAGAAGTCTAGCCTTTCCAGATAAACACACCTTAAAATGTTAACTTGAAGCAATCAGCGGTGTATCCGCAGGGCAAGCCCGTGCACATATATACGCATCTTTGCAAGAAAATATCAATACATGACGTAATTTTTCAAATTTTTTATTGTTATGGTCTTGTTAAGACTTTGTAGCAATTATGATTTATTAATTTTAGTGTACTGTATTGCTTAAATGGTATGACAGGGTTTCGGGCTTGCATTGGAGTACCGCCACTGAAGCAACATGACGAGTGCATTTAAAAAAAGTGTTGGCATTTATTCTGTATTGGTATTAAGGAACTTTAAGCATCAATTATATGTTCATTATACTACTATAATGAAATAAAATGTTGTAGAAATAACTATCAAATTTTTAAATTTAGGCCGGGAAATATTCTTTTTATTTAATTTCTCTTTATTTATTGTAACTTATCATTTATAGCAACTCATTCAATAAATTATTGCAAAATGTTAACACTATCCATTATTCAACACAAACAAAATTTACGTTCACATGAGATTGCTTTTAGAAGAAAACACTTTACCTCTTTCATATTCATTTATCATTTCGATTGTTTGGTTTAAACCACCGAAAATAATAAGATGAGTGTTATGTTTATTCACGTACATACCTTTCTGTGTGTGTGTGTGTGTATGTGCTTTGTAGCTGCAAAATTGTTGAAAAAGCTTTTTCTTTGTTTCCATAATGAAGAGCCGTTGACTTTATTATTTACCAACACTCTAAGTAACGTTTCTACTTAAAAACATAGAGATTTCCTACCGGATATACACAACATTTATGAGTTATTAAAACTAATCAGATAATATAACTAATCTGCTTATAACAAATTGCGTCTTCTTTTTCCTTATAAACAGAAAGATTCCTGGGGAAACTTATTCTCCAACAATGTGAAACATAAATGTATAATCGTGGAGGTCGTGTTGATACTTTACGCAAAATACTCTTAACGGAATAACCGTCCATAAAACTTATCTACGTACGAAAACATTTACCAAACTTAAACGATGCCCTGACAAAGGCTTACAGCCACGTATTGAACACAGCGATACGTGCAACTCTTTAGAGCTTACCTACTAACATTATTGATGACTAAAATAAACCGCCTCACACCCTTACACCCGCGCGGACCCGAAATGCGAAAGTGGGGTCAAATGCTGCCTTCACTATTTTATACAGACATGTTAACAACCAATATCTTACAATCTAAAATCAACCTTAAAATCGTGAGAATAAACCTCAATACGTAATGAATTAATCAGTGATATAAAACTTTAAGTTACCGAGATCGTGGGTGGGAGACCGTTAACTCCCCAGGTGGTTAAGCCATTTTACCACGTTAGCCTGCGACGACGGTCGCTTGTAATTTTGGGGCCTAATGCGACTATTCCTATTTGAAGTTACCCAAGAGGCTTAAGATGTGCCTGACGGGGTAGATAAGGCAGTACAGGTCCCTAACGACTATAGGCGTTGTATATAAATATATGTATATATATATATACGTCTAAGCAATACGCTGTTATGCGACATACGCGCCTTTTATCAAGGTTTATTTATAGTGTCAATATATTAATGAATAATATAACATTTTGAAATTGTTTATGGAATAATATTCATTATATTCGTTTTATTCACATCATAGTCATATTTTTACGTAACTATATAATTGATTTTTCATGTTTAGTTACAATTTCCCCTTGTTTTATAAATACATACCTAAATCTTGATTGGTTTACTCTCTGGAAACGTCCAAGCTACGAAATTAATTTTACCAATGTACAAATCATTTTGAAATAGTATAAATAAACTAGCGCCTAAAGCAAAGTTGCCAACAGATAAAGGTGGGTACACAAATGCGCAGAGCGGAGAGGTCGAGAGCAGCCCAGAATATAAATGAGTGCAGTAAAAGTTCGCTCGGCTTAATTAATTGCGTTCAGATTACGGCACGGCGTTGATATTTGGTCGATTCGGTTTCGGCTCGTGTGTAATTTGGTTATTGTTTGTTTCTCCTTAAAAGTCCCATACTATATACATTTAATTTATTTAAACATCGTATACCTTCTAAATTATGGGTTTAGATAGCGATAATGAAGTTTAACGTATTTACAAATCACGAAAAATGTTACATAAATAAAATACATGTGAATGGATAACATTCTAGTTTACCCTTTACCCAGAACATGGAAAACGCGGGTGTTGTAACTTCAATAAGCTTCCGAGATATGTCTGTCGTAAATGAGATGATTTTAATGTATATTTTTTGTTGGAAATATCAAAGATTTTTCACAGTCATAAATTTTCTAAATCGTGTATTACGACAAAACAACAAGAGAATTATTGTGCGTGTATTGGCAACTACTTCCGTTAGTGTCCTAGGACATATATATATTTTTTATTATAAAATTACCACTCTCATAAAACTTTTTATAGATTTGGTTGGTTCTTTATCTTTGTTTGCAACTGCAAAATTTACAATGGAATAGTATAGTTTTTCACAACCTTATACGAGTATTTTTAATCCCTAAATTACTTTATGTGACAAATGGTTTTTAAAAATTAACATAAAATTTCTATCGCTTGCTTTCTTAGACAGCAACATACATTGTTTTTATTACCAATTTTAATGAACTTGCTTTTAATGAAATAGTACAATCTAGCATAATCCACTTGATCCCCTGACGAAATAAAAGCTTACTAATTGACTTCTTACGTTCGCGTTCTGAATAGTTCAGTTTCCATCATTATATGCTGAATGAACTCATTAACCGCGCCGAAAAAATAAAAACCAACATTTTACACGAATCACGCGGCCTCACACACCTGAAACTGCCAACAAAAACCAAAAAATTAAACAACGTTCTTTGTTGGCGAAAACGCTAAATTGAGGAAATTTCCATCCATTCTCCAGCCAGCCGTCATCCGCGCCTAAACCCCGCTTCAATTTCAATAGCGCCCCCTACACACTCCCTACACCCTTTAGGACGCACCCCGACCTTCCATCCCTTTCCATCGGCCGCTTATCTCTGGGGTGGAAACGGGCGGGGGCTACCGACAGGGCCGGTCCGAAACTTAGACATATATTATTGTATTATACGATCGTAGGTGGCGCGGGGGAAGATTGATGCCGCGGGCAGAGGGCGGGGGTAGTTTTTGGCAGCGCGGCGTCTACGTAACGAAATCTCCCGTGACGTGGCCGCGCGCATTACACCTCATATTTCACGTGGATGAAATTAGGCTTCGGAATTAATTTCCAAGTTTACAATAAAGACGAGAGAATTTTTCGTGACGACGCCCGTATGAGTATCGGTGGGGTTTCCACTCAAATTAAAGGTCGGTAAGGTTTCAAAGCAATTCCTCTTCCTTTCTTTATCTCGTCAAATTAGTTTAGCGGAATCCCCGACTTCAGACTTCACAACTTTGATGTCTTGTACGTCAGCTATTTTTAATTCATATGGAATATTTTATGCATCTTTTCATTCATTTTCTTACATTTATTTTATTATTATACTAAATAGGAAAATTCTTCATAAAATGAAAAAGATTCAAACATTAAACAAACAAATTTCATCAACTATCACCCTAAAAGTTTAGTAACAAAGTTTATATATAACAGCAGCAGTGCATAGCAAGTTTTAACAAAATAATATAAAATCTCGCCATAAAGATCTGTATATATATATATATACCATATTTAATACTAATACATCCATTGATTTCGAAGATTAACGTTGTCAAACAATTTAAACTGTTCATTATTACATAGTAATATTTATGTGTGATAATTGTTTTATACTTACATTAATTATTCAATACAATTCCTTCAAAACCTAGCCTTGACTGGGAGAGAGGGTAATTTGGACAAATTCCGTTATGTACATAAAGTGCCCTTTGTAATCTATTTTTAAAATTTACAATAAAAATTAAATAAATAAAGTGGAAATTATTAATAAAAGAGACTGATAGCCATGGTAGCCAAGCGGCTTAATGTTCGCTTCAAACACTCAACTCAATCATCGTTGTGGTCACCGAGAAATTTTTAAGCGTTATTTTTTTTTGATAAATATATTTTCATGTTAACGTATCAGACGAGCTAAATATATTTCGTATTAGTAAAAATAGGTACATTCTTTGCCCGGGATTGTGGCCTAAACAATTAGTAAAAATTATTGTCATATATCAAAATATTGTCCAGCAACCAGCCTGCATGAAAATCTTAATTTTAAAAGAATAATTAACAGTTTTATTTACGGTATACTAAAAATGAGTATAAGCCAATAACTGTTAAAAAAAAAACTTACATAGAAATCGAAAACAACATTAATTCGATTACAGCCAATCACAAGTGTCACCGTATTTAATTCACAATTTTTATCATGTAATTATTTTCTAATTGATACGTAATCAACTTCTAAAATTTCTATACAATGTTTTCTTTTAGCACCACTTGGAGTCTTGTTAACGCGATGTTATATGACAATGAAGCCGTAGAATGAAGAATCGTGGCTCCCACATGTTTGCTGTCGGAACACAGGTGCCGTCGGTAATAGCTAGCCACACGAGTTCGAGAAAACTCCACCACCAACTAAACTTCACTAGTAATGTGTCCCCGGAATTGAATCCGCGACCTCCATTTTACAAGGCAAGCTGTAAGCCACTGCGCTATAGCCGTAAAAATTTTAAATGGTGATGTAAGTTTCAAATAACGAATGCAAACTTCTAATCTAACAGCCTTGTGAAACAATGAATTCATTAAAAAAAAAAAACAAGTTCCGCCGTACAGGCAGCGCCGGTGAACTTTTGAAAATAATATAAAAAGAGCAAATAATTGTTAAGTTCAAAGTCGGGGAGCTCCATTGTGGTAATTACGCGGGAGCGAGAGCGGGCGCGGGCGCGGGCACGGGCACGGGCGCGGCAGACGGCGTGCTTTCACTCTCGCCGACGCTCGTTTTAATTATTTTTTTAGCGTCTCGGCGTCTGGCGGGAAGCTGGGAAAAATCCAACGTTGGAACAATGGGGACATCCCGTTATATATTCCATTTTATCTTTTGCGCTAATTGTAGTTCATTATAATTCATCATAACTGTTTTATGTCGCCGTTTCTTCTTCCCAGCTAAGTCGCGGTAAAGAGTAGATAAACCGGGATGATGCCTTAAATTTTTTGGTGTACAAAAAGTACTACTTGATAGCCTAATTTGATTATATGAATTTTGGATTAATGAATTATTTTTATACGCACGGTTCAGTATGTGTATAAAAGAAATTAATCTACAAAAACTACAAGGGTCTTAAGGCACTAGACGTATAAAATATTTATAAATAAATAAATTTACATATTTCCAATCAGCTGATGTTTTCAAAATGTTTATGCATTGCGGGCGGCTTTCTATAAAATATAATTTTTATTACGTATCCTTGTTTTTATTTTTATTTATTCTTAAGTTTATTTTACTTCTAATAGGACTGACATATTCTTCATTAAGAAACTAAAAATTAAAGAAAAAAACGGTTATAAAAAAAGTCACGAAATGAAATTTCTCAACTGTCCCGCAAATTCGCTACATGTATATTTTTCGGTTTGTCGTCCAGTGAGCTAAAATCTGTAATAATTGTTTAGATTTATGAATCAATTATGTAACATCTCCCTTAGAATCTCTTTTACATTTTTTTTTTACAATTCTAAAAGTCAAATAATGTAAACGATTGGAAAGCAATCACTGCCAATATTCAAGAATCATCGGCGAGAGCTAGAGAATATCGACGTATATTTATATCGTCACATCCACCTTAAACTGTCGGCGACTGTTAGCGAAGTTCGCGCCCCGCTCAATCTTTGATACTTTCTTCGTGCATTTTTTTTAGCTCTTCTTATTAATGAAAAGTAGGTTACTAACTTGCTTCGCTTTAAGAATGAAAGTTACGGCCCCGTTGCCGTAGGTCGATGAACTCTGACTCAGCTGTCTTTTGTTTTTGTTGACATCTCCACCGGATGCTCGGATTTTGTTTACGTACCGATATAAATTAATTTGATTACAAACATTATATATCTTGTTTCTAATGTACTTAATACCTCATGTCAAATGTGATATTCATTGGATTGGTTAGTTATTGCCTCATATTAGTGAAATGGTTCTATTTATGGTAACTAGTCTTTCTGCAGTCATTAAATTTATAATTTTTTACATAGTTCCTAATTTTCGAATCCCTCTGCAAAGACCTGGCGACAGCATGATGCTGGGAAGTTTGGTACGCCGATACTTCTCCTTTTATATATTATTCAAGTGCTTTGCAGAAACTATGGTCACAAGAAGACAGGTTATCACAAAGTATCTTCAGCTTTTGATTATTACTTTATGAAAGTCCGATCAACACAGAATTCTACGTAGGTTGGATCTGCGAAGCTTATTCAGATGAATAGTTGAAATAAGTGCGAAAAATACGTAATACCAAGTGTTATAAAAAACGAAAAACATTATTCAAGTACGAAAAATATACATACGTGTCTATCAAAAAAAATAATAAATAGCGTTTAAAAGTTGAACATGTTTCAGTAATAAAAATTAAAAAATCGTTCGGCAAACTCGTGACATCATTAATTATGTATTAAGAATAATCCTTTTATATGTCACAACGCATTCTGCGGCGGTGAGAGGACACAGGATTACCTGGTATAAGACCCATAAAAAAATCCCAAACAAACACCGCTCACAATGATCCACCCCACGTCGATTGAAGTTTTTATAACAGATTAAAAATCCTTCCAAAATATATTGTCTACTTCATTATTTATTCTAATTAACTGTGTAGTATTAATTAATGTAATTTTAGGTACAGAGGTAATAAAACCTCAGAGCTAATAACCTAAGTACTATTACTAGATCTCTATAGCCAGAGACTCTAGGTACCACAGCAAATATTGTGCCAATGATTATATGCGTGAGTTCTTGTTTAAATGCCGGTACAGCGAAATTACTAACGAGCTTAATCTCATTTATCAAAACTTCGTGCGCTATATAGTGTTGCATAAAGATCTGATATAGATTCTTATGAGCAGACGTCTTTTACGTTGGTTCACCTGATAACATTTCGGGGTTTTATTGTATAAATGTAGTATATAGTATGTATATATTATACTTGGATATAAAAAAATGTGATACTACCAGATTTAGATAAGATGAACAAGTTATGCCATAACGTCTAATTTTAGCTTCTTGTTTGTAGTAGAGTCAAAGACATATTATAAATAACATGCAATTATTACATTATAACCAAACAAAAGGAGGTCTAATTGACGTTAGCTTTATTTTAGTATTTTTTATTTGCACGTATTGTATGGTGTAGAAAAAGGATTACAAACAGTTTTACAGACAACATGGCCGATAAAAATTAATAATAAAAAATAAAACAATATGAAATAAATATTTTCTTATGATTTACGTGCATATCATATTTCAAATGTTTTGTAAATTATAATTAATTTTAAAATTATTTTCTGTTTCATTTTATAATCAAATTTTATTGTGCCTCATCTATTTAATTTTGTGTTATAGAATTATGCAAAATATCATTATTTCGTTCCATTTATAACTGTTTTATAATTTTTTCCGTTAACCCTTCGGAACGGCGAGTAGAGAATATTTATTCACAGGAAGTACTTTCATGCTTCTTAACACATGCCTCTAGGCGACGTGTCGATTAAATCTTCCTGAGAATGCATGCATAATAATCATATGGCATAAGTCTCCAATACATCTGAGCTCGGGTTACCCGCGCCCTTAAAAATCCCTTTGGGTCACCCTTTCTCTACCTGAGGGTGACAGTTTTTTACATTCACACTTCCGTCAATGCCCGTATGCAAAAAGGACTGTTATTTTCTTTGATAACGTATCGGAAATAATAATTATATGCATAATAGAACGGATTAAGGGTTACGAGGCCTGTGTTCGTGACATATTTTTTTGCTGTTCCTGTCACCTTGCTCAGTCAGATGTTTGGGTGATTTTTTTAACGACCCGTTCTGTATCGATTTTGTAGAGATTTAATAACGTGCGCTTATTGCGCAAGCTGCAATGCAGTAGTTACATTTGCATTATTTTTTTTTACAAATACATTTGATATATGCGCATTTTGATAAACCAACGGTTGAATCCTTGAACCCCGAAGGTGTAATTCTGGCGCGTCGAAAATCCTAACAATAAAATACTTGAGAGAACTCGTCGGGTCGAAATCGCGGCCCACAATGCAATCGGGCCGGTATCTCGGCGTGCAGCCTCTTGACTCCAATCAAATAATTACTGACCCCACGGTCTACACCCTCGGCACTTGAAATATTCAAAATGGCCGATCTGTTCCGAATTTAAATTCAAAAAAAAATTGTTTAATTGAACGAAAAACTTTTCACGCAGAATCCAGCTAGCTCTCACTAGTGCGCCGTGGAATACCAATATGTTGCCATTAGTAATAAATTCCAAATTTCGAATAATAATAGTAACGAAACAGCAACAACGGAATATACGACAAAACATTACACCCTAGACACACCGCACATTCCGAATAACAATAGGATGCAGATTCTGAATATCTAAAGATAAATAATACATTTTGATTTATAATGCGAGTGAAAAAAAAAAACTCTTCATTTATCGACACTGCATAAATAGACCCTATTATTGGGTATCGCGAAGTGCAAAATATGGGTGTAACATTTTTTCTTTTATTCTATATCATCTGAATACGTGTCAGTGAACGGGTTGACTTACGAGGGACGAGATTTTTTTTAACACGACTATCAGACACGACGCGCATTCAAAATAGTTCACAAACATTTTACGGCCGCATTGAACTACGATTTGATTTATTCCACTGGCATGCAGATGTGAGAGTCCTCGTTAGATTTATTTGACTTCTGTTTTGCATCGATATCGCGTTACGCATGATCGGTCATGTCCATTGGCAGTTAGCGTCGCGCATTCAATGTTTGTCGCTTTGTTAAGGCGATAAAGAATAATTTGATTTCGTTATAAATAAAAATGACAGCCCGCATGCATTTCAATTTTGTTTTGAAAGAAAAAAAACACTGCTGCCACAAACCGAATTCACGAAATGGCGTAGGTATAAGCAAGAATTAAAAAAAAGCAACGTCAAAAAAAAATGTATGCTAATAAAAAAGCTTAACTGTGCAAATTTTTATCTAAATCCGTAGCTGATAAAGCCTCTAATCTACATAATAAAAAGAAGCGCCCGGAAACACAAATACAGTGATAATGGCACAATGGGCTCCCGAGACCGCGGTGCGCGTCGGAAAGGGTTGCCATTGTCTGAACTCACTACTCCAAATTAATGAGCGACTGTAAAAAATGTGCCACAATCACGAAACAGGATCTTTTTTATTGCTGCTCAAACTGTCACAGGTGAAACTATCGCTAATTGTATGCCAAAATATATTATTTCTATGTAAAATTATTGCCTAGATAATAGTTACTTTATTAATGTATATGGTAATATACACACTTAATATTTTTTAAGAAAATAAAATCAAACAAATTATGCTATAAAGAATTTAAATGGATGTTTCACTACTTTAGTGCGATAACATTACTACGGAAAAAAAGCACAAAGTTTTTAAAATCAATTTTGAAATGTGGACTACTTTATTTGAAATACATTTTTTTTTATTAAGCATTAATTGTTTCTATAAAATTTCTGCCTATGAAGTTATATTTCGATTTTTATTTTTATTACTGAGTAATGAAGGTTATTTATTTAAAAGTGAGCTCTATTCAAGTCCGTTACAGGGTTATCAGTACTTTATGTACTCTAAACACATACGATAACTTTCTTCAACGTGAACTAGCTACGTAATAGAAGGTTGGGAGTCGCTGGCCGATCTTCGCTACCTACTGATCTAATTTCCATGCGCTTACGCCGAGGTAACGAAGGGGTTAGCGTTTTTATTCACAGTTACAATGCGCGCCGTTGCATCCATTAACTTCGCGTGTAGTTCGTAGATTAGTATGTTTCAGATGTTTGATTTGAATAGTCGTCCCTTTAGTTACGAATAGAAATAATTACAGTGAAAAATGTGAAAGTTCAGTGATTGTTCGAATTAGAAGATCGTGACTAATGAAGACCGCCTTTGATTGGTGAACTTTAGTTTTATTTGCGCAAAACTTAATAATGTTTGACATTAGAGTATTGGTCAAACAATAAACTAGTTATTAACGAGTGATTTTTCTTAGCAACTATTTTTTTTTTCTTAAATAACCAAAGCCCGCTTGATGGTAAGAAATGCGCCGGCACAAAAGTTAGAGCCGCTAATTAGGATGTTTACACAGTACCACATTGCAAACGTCCCATCAAAGCGTAAGGTGTTGTCTCTTTACCGTAGTAGTTTCATTAGATACAGAACCGTTCAAACCGGAACACAATAACGAGTTGCTGACTGGCAGTAATAGGCTCTACGATGGTTTCTCTAACGACGAAGACCTATCATCAGTCGTTTCACAAAAAACTATTCAAAAAAAGAAATTGTACATACGATATCATTCGTAACATGTTATTGTCTTTGACATTTATACCGTTATTTTCAGGAAGTACCTCTACACGAATATTTATACACTACAACCAAAGATAAACAGAAACTGAAGAAAAAAATATTATGAAAAAAATTTATTGTACGCAAAATCAATCATTCCTTTTTTCCCAGCTATTTTTTTTTTGTATAACCAACGTTTGTTTTTAGATTGGCTTACACCACCTCGATTTCATGTCATGTTAAGTATCAATAAGGCTGTAAATAAAGAAGCATATTCGGCCAAAATTCTTCTGGCTTTCATATGTATGACTGCTGGAACACAGTAATACTATTATGGCGGCAGATTAACATTGAGGGTGGAGCTAACCAGGCTAGTTTAAGAAACCTTCTCACCATCTAGACTACTACTTTCGTACAGGAATTGAACCAGGGTCCTCTGCGTTACTAAGCAAGCGGTAGACGACTGCGGCACGATTTAACATTCATCAAAATCAGAACAACTTATAAATTATGCGTTTGATTATGTATAAAAGAACAACGTAAAAGCATTTCATAACGTTAATACAAAAAGGAAATATAATTTTCTTTCGCTTTATATGTTAGCGCTATCGTGATGGTATTGAATTGCCACAGTGTCCTATAGGTTATATGTATGGAAAACATGTATCAGAAATTATTAAGCCTCGTTCGACGCCGCTGATCCCATACATCCTTCGCCGGTATACAAGCTGTGTATTTACGTCAAGCGAACCGTATCTCAAGGCTTAGAGCGCCATTTCGCTTCTATACTTCCTCCTAACATAAATCTACCCCATTTTGTAACGTTGCTTTAGAAAAACTATGAAGTAGCACCTAAATATTCTTGTAAAAATTTAAAAAATGTTGGATTCTATCTCAAATTACATTTTTCTCAATTTATATGATCAAATAATAGTTTAATATAGTTGACATGTAAAGATAGTGCTGATTATAATAACAAGTATGCCTCCATTTTGAAAATAAAATTATGGATATTATACTAATATTTTGACTCCCTCCATGGTGCATTAGTTTACCGCTTGTCTTATAGCGCGGAGGTACCGCGTTCGAATTCCAGGCCACAGAAGTTTGGATGGTTAGTCTGGATGATGGTAGTTTTTGAAACCCTCCTGGCTAGCTACCACCCTCAAAGTCAATCTTCCACCATAACAGCATTTCTGTCTTCCGTTAGTCATACATGTGAGTGGGTGAACACTTTACTATCAACGGTCTTATTGTCACAACATCTGCTGAAATTAATGTCAAGTGTTAGCCGTTAAAAAAAAAACAATAAATCTTCCTGTGCGACTTTTAATATTTTCTCTAAAACCATTCTTAAAGAAAACTCAAATCATTAAAATGAGTTTAGTAATATTCTTTTTATCTAAACACATTTCATACACTGTCCTGTACACGTATAAACCAAACGAGCGTGTACCAAGATGACGTCCCGAAATATCCAATAACCATAGTTTTACGGGGGTACGCCATGAAAAATCGATCAGACCACCTCAACTCCCCCTTTCGACCCTCTTGACGGATTACGGCAGCGTGATGGAGTAAAAAGAAAACATTAGAGTCGCCAGACCTCGAGGGAGGACATCAAAATTTTTTTTACCCGCAGGGGCGAAACGGTAGTGATCTTAAAATAGCACCCGCATAGAGCTTGTGCAATAAAATAGAAAAATGTATCCGTAGTTTTAGTTATATCTACTTAAACTATCTTAATAAAAAAAATGTTGATACAGAGTATATACTGGCGTAGAGTAATTTTTTAGCTTTAATAAATAATAATAAAAGCTTGTAGTGGCGTGCCTATACGTCATGCCAAAGCATTTAAATACATATCTATGTTATAATTGTTACATAATTTTGTAATTTTTTTTTACTTATACTTCTTATTGTTGACAAATAAACCTATTTTTCTTTTTAAATATAAAAAAACTGCGAAAGTATTAATGTGTCGATCTGTATTACTACATTTTTAAATATTTTTTTTTTACGGTCCAGTTTAAGAAATTTTACCTTTGAATTTTATTAAGAATACTGGTGAAAAAGAAATACAAACTTACGTATCACTAAAGATTATTCATGACGAAAACCAATTTACTTAAACGTTGTTACTCAACATAAATCCGCGGCAACATTCCGATGTCCAACTCACTTTACATACAAATGTTTGCAACAGTATATAACCCGAAAGTGGGGGAGTCGCCCCAGAAGATACAGAGTGATTTACCGGGGGCCTTCAGGACCCTTATCGGGGGCCGTTATGACCATGTGAGGGTGAAGTTATAGTAGAGGGTTTGGGGGAGTCGGAGGCTACCTTGGGGGGAGGGGGGGTAATGGAGGTGACGCGTTTGAAGATTTCTCTCGAGCACTTCGAAGGGACATAATATGTTATTATTTTAGAGTGGATATGCGAAGCGCGAAGCGATGTTTTCATATTTTTTATACTTCGCCGTGAAAGGGTATTAGATACATACTTTTATTACATTTATTCATGACAATGGTATATATAATCGGGATTGGTATAAAAATATTAATACAAAACTATTCTTAAATACCGTATAAATTATCAATGTTATGTAAAGATATGTAATTAACTACTTTTTAGTGTATTCTTCAAAATTAGTTTTCGTACTTTAGCGTATTAAATGTTTTTGTTTCGTCGTGGAAACGAATATTGTCGCTCGGTGACTGCGTATAATGTATTAACCGAAATGTCTTCAGAAATATTTGTTTATAATAACGTAATAACAAATCGCAGAAATATTCCAATATCGTTCGGGGCATGCCCGTCGTGTTTTGCAAACCATTGGTCCCTGCAATAAAATTATATACGCCTACCAAATAAAACGGCGCGACGTCCCCTCGCCGCCGGCGCTCTGCATGCGAAATTTAATTTTACAATCCGTACCGTTCCAATATAGGTAATATTCGGAATTTATGTACCGTGCTTGAATTCGAATGCTGTCCCTCTGGTTATAAATCAGTTTACGCCTTACGTCTGCCTCTTTTATTTTCACATTTAATAAAAAAATCCAAAACAATTTAGTTTTGAATGTATCCTAAAACAATAAACTATGACGAGTAGAACAGGCTGCTAAACTTGATGGTAAGTGATACGCCTGTTCTAACAATGACGTGGTAAGAATATTTATACCAGCCAGTTTGCGCTCACCGCCTTTAGTCATAAAATATTAAAACTCAATGCTCCGGTATATCCCTTTTAAACTGGAACTTATATTTCCACATTTATGTTTGGCAGGAAAATAAGCTACTGTAGTATTCTTTTTGGTCATCGGCAAGACACATATCTCAGAATCATATTACTATGTGTTAAAAATGTTTCTGATATATGTGTATTCGTTGATAATTAAAAACTAACTAGCCAAATTTATATACATTACCCATTTACAATTCTATTTAAATATATATTTTATAGACATTTATTAAACTGCGCTAGTTTTGTAATAACAAAATT
Source organism: Pharmacophagus antenor (assembly GCA_018245475.1). NCBI lineage: Eukaryota > Metazoa > Arthropoda > Insecta > Lepidoptera > Papilionidae > Pharmacophagus > Pharmacophagus antenor. Next base: position 1,811 of record DWQX01000258.1, on the reverse strand, counting down.
TTAATACAACTTTGAATTACGTAAAATATGGCGATGACCGTTTAAATATTAAAAAAGAAAACAATAACTCAATAAGGGACGGTTATAACTCAAACTCGTACTAAATTACAATAAATCAAGAGCGCATCAGACAATAATTAACACAATTACGATCGCGGGGAAGAAAACACCGCGTTAAAGTCGTGTTAAAAGCCAATGTAATACAATTTTCCCGCCTTTTTCTCCCCCGTCTAATTACGCGCCATTTTATTAATAAAGAACCTCGTTATAATTAGGGCGGTTACAGTTAATAAACTCTTAAATAATTTTCGACCGCCTTTTTTTTTAAATAAGCTGCTAAGTTTGAATTATAATACACTTATTATCAACTTAATTAAGATTTAATTTCCACCATTGCGTACTATAACAAACGAGGTATTAAGAAACAAAATGTATGTTTGTTCATTTCCTACAATATAACTATCTTGAATAAATAATACGTTGCTTGATTCGTATTAATAACTAAATGTAAAAATTATTTCATAAAACATTTTTAAAATGTCTTGAGCTCAACTTACTAGTTCTGCAAAAGTCACATACGAGTTAGTAATCATTTCGTATAAAAAGACTTTAGTCCGCAGATTAATTTAATTGTATCAATGATTATATTTTGCAGATCAATCAACAACCATATTATCGCATACTAGTTTTAATAGCTACAGGTTACACGGTACAAATAAAAAAAGTGAATAATTAAATATATATCTTCCCAAAAAAACAAATATGCTTACATTAATTATTACTAGTTCAATAGTTTCGCAGATTTACGTGCTATAACAATTTATTACGTGCTATTATATAATAAAAGTATTAAAATATATGCATTTAATAATCTATTAATATTCTACACACAATCGCGTACATTTTTCTTACAATTTACTGATCATAAATCATACTCGCGGTAGTCCAGGCCCACCGATAATGTTTCAACAGTGGAATTGTCGCGTGGACTGCGGGTCAACCATTCAACGGAAACGTATTTGAATATAGAATGATATACGGTTTGTTTATTGGCCGGCCCTTTCCTTCTATTTTTGAATAAAATTACACGGAGGTGACCGAAGCGCGAACGGGTCGACGGCGGTCACTCGTAGGGGACCGACGGGCGACTGACCCCTTGCTACATAATGTACAAATACTGTAATATTTTCGCAGCTTGGGTCTCTTAGACCGGTCACTGCGGTGTAGGGTTTCGGGTTATTGAAAATTTTACGTTCAATTTGTGATCTACGACGCACGCGTGATGTTAAAAGGTCATCGCGTAGTTCGGGGTTAATTCTTTTGAAGAAATTTCTCTTTAAGAAACCAGATTGTAACTTTTTCATGTCTCAAAAAAGTTTTAGAATCTAGTTATTTCAATACATTTCAATCTATATGTAACAATCTATTAACGACTCCTTTGTTTCTTTATTTATAAAAAACAAATTGTGTTTAAACAATTTCGTCATTCATCACTGATTACTATTGTAGATAAAAAAAAATTAGAGAAAATATCACTATTATTTTTATTAGTTGTTTTATTAATTCAACTAAGAATAAATTAAATACTGTTCACGTAGGTCATAACACAAGATCACCAGTGCGGTGCGGCGGACGACACGGCAGCACACACCCTCGTGGTGTGTACTGCCTGGTCAGAGCAGCGCCGTGCTGTTGAGACTTTGGTCGGGCCGGACCTCTCTTTGCCGCGGGTCATGGATGCCATGATTCGCGACGCGAGGGTCTAGGAGGCCGTGGCTTCCTTCGCCGAGGGGGTCATGACCCGCAAGGAG
>DWQX01000257.1:0-50825 GCA_018245475.1 Pharmacophagus antenor | reverse complement strand
TACAAAAAAACTTATTTGTAAGGTAGCGTAATGCGGGTGCTGTTTAACACGTTCAAGCCAGCGTGCACCACTGGTGGTTCACACTAATACAGTTATATTAAACTAGAAGTCACCAGTGGACCAAAAGCGTAGAAACCGTATATTAGGAAGGTTGCAAAAAATCATAGAAAAATTAAATAATCTTAACCACAAAAAAAAAATATCTTTTGCCAAATATTGGAAATTTATTTATTTAATAGCGTGAATTTTTTTGTCGAAAATAAGTTTTACAACTGCATCCAAGTCTCCGTCAGTCATTCGGGATCTTAGGTGTTATTGGTTTCATTGCATGAAAAAAAAAATTGTTTACTGGATGCTTTTGAACGCGCAATTACAAAAGTACGCTCGCTGGTTACGTTTTACATGCGTATACAGATCTCTCCTCAAGTAGTGATCATATAAAAAATAGTAGCCAAGGGTATTATACTAATTAGTTTTATATTTCTTTTATTTCATGCAAAATCCCTCGTAGACCTCTAATCGGATACGCCCCATGGCTGTAAACAAAAGCTCGGCGCCGGTTTGGAAGTGACAAGATTAACGTAATGCTATTCTCGTTGTTATGTCGAATGTAGATGAAATCACTTTTGTTAACAGTCTTTTTAATAGCACTAATGCTTTTTTATTCATCACCATACTTAATTGTTCGTACATATACCTATATAATCGTGATACTACTGCTGGTTAATACATTCAATTAAAAAAAAAGAAAGTTTAGCGTATAAGTTTTAATATTATGTTAGGTTTAAAAAAAATCAAATACATTTAAAATAAGGTAAATATATGTTTGTTACTGTGTATTTCGTAGTGGACATTTGGTAACATTTATTATTTTCTGTCCGAGGAGGAATTGAACACATGGTCAATACTTTCGAGAGATATTTAAATTCTAAATGGTTTTGTTTCATGAATATTAAAATACAAGGTTAAGAAGGTAAGCCGCGAATTTTAAGATTGCTTGCTCCACTGTTAGACTAGACTAATAATAAAAATGTGTCCGCTTTTGTTATTTACGTACGTTAAACCTGAGAATTAAGAGGTATAAAACTTAGACCTTTGTCACCATAAAACCTTATTGTCTCTATTATTAGCGGTTTATTTGTCTGAGATAAACACATTGGAAATACGTGTGAATACAAAGGATTTTTATAGTTTGTTAAAATATTAATCATTTGCGGGCGAAACCGATCGATGAGCAATAAACAACCTGTTATCGAGAACTCTGTAGAGTGCATTTAATGTATGAAACTTTTGACGACACTGACTGTTGTAATAAGTTTTGAACTAATTTGGTCGATTATACGGCAAGACATGTACAAATAGCCGCCGAAAGCGGCTACCTCCCGGAGTCCTTCCGCAAAAAGTTAAGCTAGCAGAACGTGCTCTATTTTGTTTATTTAATTTGTTCACGTCGCAGGAAGGGACGAGAACCAAATCGGTAAAGTTTTAATGTTCAGAAAGTAATGATTGCGTGAAATAATTATTGGTGCCGTACATCAGGAAGAAAGGTGATAAAATTTGTGGTTGCATCGGTGTTTGTTAGAAAAAAACTTTCAAAGGAATCATGACAGCTTGTTGACAGATACTGCGCCCCTGATAAAATAACAACGCATGCGTTGTATTCGCAAAGTTTTTAGCATAATAGAAGCGGCAATAGCCGGATAACCGTTTAAATTTTATACAAGTCTTTCTCCGAGTGTCTTGATATAATTAGCACAAGAGTCTTCGTTAAGCATACATTCTATATAAAATATTTTAGGTTAATTGCCATAAGTACCTATGTTACAGACTTCAAATATTATCTAATAAATACGTTTGTTTGAAATGTATCTTTTATTTGATCCCGAAAAATCCTGCATTAATGAGAAATTTTTTTGTTAACCCTTTCATTACCGCATACCATTCCGCCGAAGTGGTGCTACTGAAGCGGGCAGCACGCCGCGAAGTGCGCACATTGCATGATGACAAGTTGATGTTCGAATTTTCTCATTTAAGTGTTACATATTTAAAAATTTTGCTTTATTTTTTAATATGTAATATTTTGAAATTCATCATCAGAATCGGTCGAGTCGTTAGATAATGGAGTTTTTCTTGATCTTTTCCGTGACATTCTGATAACAGTGTAAAAATATTTTATAAACAGTTACGAACTTTAAAAAAAATTTTTGAGTTTCAATTGAATTGTGCTTCAGTAATGATTTTTTTAGTTTCTATATACGAAATTCACTTTGTAAATATTTTCTAAAGGCGCATATAACAGAATTGATTGCAATAGCGCTGTTCTCCCTTTCATTGCAGCAGGTCCGCGGCGGATTACCTCTTAAGTTCAAATACATGGTTTATTTTGGAATTGCTAGGCTGTAGCTCTTGTTTTATCTCATACAGACTAAGATTAAGACATAGTCATTCGAAACTCGACACAAATCGCAATGGAAAGAAAAGCGTTTTCAAGTGACACTCGACATGGGACGCGTTAGAACGAAGAGCGATATCGAGTCACTCTCGACGTTATACCCGAAAGGGTTATAGATAAGTAACAAGATATTATTTGTTATTAAATAAAGTATTTACATATGTATACTTACGAGCAAGACATGTTATATCAACGATGTCGGTCTGCATTGGGGTCAATCGTAGGGGCAATAACTTCAAAATTTATAATAAATTTATCTTTAATAAACTTTATGTGATACACAAAGTACCAATAATAGCAAATAACATTACGTTTCACTAAACTAGAAACTTATTTCTATCTAGATTGTAATTTCAGTGTCCACGCATATTCTGAACGTATTTTTGATTTCAAAGGAAGTTCAATGCACGTTAACCCACTTTTGATTTTCCACTGAAACAAACAGGCATTTTTTTTTAATCTTCGTAACTGTGGATCTATTTTCGAATTATTTTAATAATAAGCGGGATTAAAAAACACATTATGTTGTGAGTTTTTAAGTTATTTAAAGTTTACGTGAATATTATTTGGAAACACAGTTTATTTAACAGTTTTTTTCCAGTTCGTTTTACGTAGATTACAAATTAAATCTACCTTTTTAAGTGGAAACAAGCATAATCAATAGATTATAGAAGCATTTCTTTGGTGGTGGAATCAATAAAATATTATAATATATATTAATAACAATAAAACTCGATTATTCTAAGTATTAACTAAAATTAATAAACGTGCTAAGGATAACCAGTACAATTACCAATAGCATCAACATATCTGAAATCAGAGGTGGTTTTTGTCATTATGTACCATTAAACACCCAAAAACTTTACAAATAATTACACTTGTAATTGTTTATATCCGAGTTTCATACTTTAAAAGGAATTAAGTAGCAGATACCACTTAAAGATACGTTAATAAAAGAAATTAACATAACATAACGACTATAAATATAAATGTAATTGATTTTATCTGATCGCGACGACACTTAACCCATATTACTTACGTTCAAGACTCCATCGTTGCCTAAGAGCTCGATTTTATAAATACCGTCGTGAAGATAAGACGTGAGGTCGTTCAACATCAGTACGTTATTTGAGGGCCACGAGAAGAAGATGGCGTAGACCGCAATGACAACATCGCTATCCTTCGGTTTCGCCGTGGGACGACGGGCGTTGTACCTGGATTTGAGGCACGTGTACCACACGTGTTCGTTGAGAGAGTCGTTTTGATGTAACCACGGGGAAGAACCGTATATCGCCTCACCGTTCACTTTCAGCCAATTGCCGAGGTTAAGCAATCTCTCTTGGAATATCGGCGCAATGGTGCCTTCCTGTGTTGGTCCAACGTTTATCAAAACGTTGCCTGAAATACGATGTTAGAGGGAATCATCTTTACAGATTTTTGCATCATTTAAACAAAAAGAAGTGGATCATAACTGTAACTTTTTTTGTATGATCCTGTTTAAAAGATTACGCTCGAGTGAATTCTCAGATATATTTAAAAAAAAATATTAGTCAAAACTTCTCCCATTCAGCCCTTATTTTTTTATATTGTTGCCAAGATACGGAGAGTATTTTAAGATATCAATTTAAATGTTTTTTTTTTCACTAGTTCATCGAAAAAAATCTTTAAAAAGATTACTACGTAATATTTGGTTTTAGCCTTGTCACATAATTTAGTAAGCCGTTTTTTAATTATAATTTTATGTTAATAATGAATTTAATTTAGTAGTAGTTTTATTTAAGGATTTTAAAAATATCTATATATGTATAACGGTCTCTTATTAAGCAGTGATCGGAATAGGTTGAATATATACCTAAACTTTGCGGAACAGAGTCAAAAAGTGGAGAATTCCTTAATTTTTTTTACGGGACATCTTCCAGGACATTAAAAAATGTTAGTAATATTGTAAAACAATTAGATTCTTAAAATAAATGTTTTCTTAATAACATTTTTTTAAGGGATAACTTCGGCACATAACTTAAATTTTTACATAAAAAATTTAAGTTTTGTAAAAAAATGGATTTTACCTTAGTTTTTGCCTAATACAATCGGTAGGTATAAATAAAAAAATGAATGTTGAAGAGATAGAGTAATACTTAATATTTTAGAAAATCCCTCTATTTCACCAAAATTAACGAAACATATTGAAACGAAACATAATTTCGGAGAAACAGAGTAACAGCTCTGGTCGAAGATAATGAAATATGGCTTATTTAATATTACTTCGAAACTGGTCACGAAATGTTATACAAATTTCCACTTCTAACATCTGTAAATGTAGAAAGATCATTTTCGGCATATAAATGGATATCATCAAATAAGCAGACTAGATTAAAGTCGAAAAATATTGAAAAAATACAACTGATTACAACTGACCATATGGGTATTTAGGTTTATAGTTAACTTGAATACATATTTTTTATATTACTACTTAAAATTTTGAAAAATATTTCAAGTTTTTATTAGTTTGATTGGATAGATTTAGATACGTTTTTATTTGTCTTTGTTCCTTTATTTGTATCTACAAATTATTTAAAACAATACAAAATGTGGAATATAATTGTTATACGATAGTACTAACATTTTTTATATATTTAAGTATTGTTCCCGAAGATGTCCCGTAAAAAAATAATTTTAAAGAAATCTCCACTTTTTGACTTTGTTCCTCAAAGTTTAAGTGAAAATAATCAGCCTATTCCGATCACTGCTGATAACCCATACTACGGGTGCTGCTTGGTTAACTCTTTTGTGATCAGAGTACCGTGTACGAAATAAGTCCCAGATATTTATTTAGTAATGTTATATACATCAATACCTCCACAACTGACGGTCGACACGACTTGGTGCAGCAGCTGCTTCGTGCTCAGCGTATCGTTGAGCGTCATGGTCTTGCGGAAGCCCCACGACACTTTGTCTATCGTGAACGCGTTCTCCCATTTATGATTTTGTAAGGATCCTGAGCGCAATATGTACCATTAGCAAAAAACAATTTCATATGATATAAGGGAGTACTGATGCTGAGGTTAGTTAACTTTAAGGAATTATATCCACGTACTAAAGAAAAATGGTCGGGCAAGAAATTCTACCCGCATGGCAAATCTACATACAAGTGCGCCAAGCAGTGTCAATATCAACTTATTTTATTACGTTTACTAAATTATAACTCACCAGGGTTATATCTATCTTCACAGTTGTAGAAGTCTCCGTGTTTACAAGGGATCCCAATTCCCCATCGGTCGTTCACAACGATTTCATCTTTGACAGGGCTTTCGTTGTACAGCCAGGCTAAGAACTCCGTTGATTGCCAGTACGTATCGTATGCCTCCCAATCACCATCCGCCCACAGCACTGACGGCATATAATCAATAATCAACTGTTCTATATCCGGCCACAGTTTTGTATTAGTGTAATGTCGGGTAGTGAAATTGTTCCTCTTGTCTTCTTGGTATATCGGATTGTACCATTCGTACAATGAATGGTACACGCCAAACTTTAAGCCTACGTTTCTAACGGCTTGAGACAGTTGGCCCACAATATCACGCTTGGGACCAACGTCGCACGAATTCCAACTGAATGAACGCTTTGAAGGGAACAAGGTGAAACCGTCATGGTGTTTACTGGTAAGAACGACATACCTGCAAGAACTATGAAAATTACGTACCTACTTTTTAATAATATACTTTTGCTGTTTTTTGTGTCTAAAATTACGTGGTTACAATGAAGTCACGATTTGAGATTACGTGCATTTGGCCGCAAGTGCTCATGCATGTGCTGGTTACGAAGTTTAAATACCACTTTGCACTCATTGTCTTGAGACTTTGTTGAAAAAACATGCAACTAAAACAGCATAAAGTTGCAATACACTTCTAACGGAAACAAAAACAAAAAAGCGTGGTATTCGTAAGCAAAGTCGTGTATATTTCTTTAAACAAGTGCCATCATACCTGGCACCAGATTTTGAAAATAATTTTGCCCATTCGTCCGGATCGAAGAATTCTGCTTTGAACATTGGAGCGAAATCTTGATAGGTGAATCCCGGAGGATAATTTTTCTCCATGAATGTTTTCGCTTGCGGATCGCCTCCTACAAAAAAAAAATAATAACTCTCACGTACAAAATTAACTGTACGGTAACACACAGAAGATTAAATGGATTTTCATTTAGTTTTTTTTTATTGAAAGTTATAATTCAATAAATATCTATTCAGATGTCGCTATCATTTTTTTTTTAATTTTTCTGATGAAAGAAAGACGGATAATTAAAATCCAGCAAATAACCTTTCCAGTTGCTCCAGAACCATTCAGAGGAGAAGCCAGGCACGGAGTAAACTCCCCAATGTAAGAATATGCCAATTTTCGCGTCGTCATACCATCGGGGTAAAGGCCTGGTATCCAAGTCCATCCAGTCCGGTGAATATTTTTTGGCGGCACGATGACTACTGACATGGCGTATTACATCTCTTTCGATTACGCTATAACTAGAACCAAGCGAACAGAGCACAAAAAAGCAGAACGAAGCAATCTTCATGGTTCTGAAAATTTGCAATGTGATTATTAAATTAAATGTTTGTCTTCACAAATGTTTATTAATGTATAAATAGTTATGTATACAAGTTGTTAATTTTTTTCAAAACTATTATATGCCGTTTGTAATGTTTCATATACAATTATAAAAATGCTGATCGAAATATATTTATTACGCTAATCTATATACGCACAGATTTATTTCATGTCAAAGTTAATATTACACAACAAAAAAACGGCAGAAAGTTTAACCTTTAAGAGTACATGGCATGAACAATTAATTTCAGGTTTAATCTTGGCTGATTTTTAGATAAATATTAACTGAATTAAAACAAAAACAAATATGTCATGGTATTCCGCAAAGTTACTCTCTACTCAATACAAATCATATGAATTTATTAACTTGTTTCACATACAATCGTGCTTTCACTAATGCATATCAATTGTGCTTATTACATAACGAAACAAATCGCGCTACAGAACCGATGATGTTAAGTGCCGTCGATCTTTTTCTGCTTTTATGGTTTAAACAATTCAAATACCAACATATCAAATCTGTTAAAAATATAGTTGACTATATTAGAAACCATTACATATCTGTCGTTAATTACAACTCTCTTCATTTAATTAAATAATGATATTTAATGTTACAGTTCACATTAATTTCAAATATTGCATACATGAAGTTATATTTAATGTTCATATGCAAATGTATTAAATATGATGATGAACTTACACAAATTTTCCGTCCGAATTGTTTTCTACGCTAGCTTCACTTTGTCATATTATAATACTGTTTCACTAGCGAATGATTATTAATAACTAACACCAAAGCAAAGGAGCATGCGATATCAATACACGCTATCGTAACTTCATTAGGTAAACAATTCATAACAAATACTTAATATTATACATACCGATTGCCCACATTCTTCACGTTTAATAAACGTTGTTATTTGTTATAATTATCTTTCAATAGCTCAACACATCTCTATATTAAATTACAATACGATTTTATTCTCAATTATTGTGTAACTTTATTACATATTATGACTTGTGTATTTTTATATTTTCTTTGTTTTGTTAATATAATGGAATTTCTTCAATTATATTAATATAATAAAAGTTCAGTTCAGTTAACAATGTTTTATTTGATATATTTAATATGATGGCATTCATATAAGTGAAAACAAATATTTCTCGCTCGTCACCTCGTCGAGGAGATTGAAAAGGTAGATCTTGACCTGTCAGATTTACAATTCGATTTCCCGATCGCTCGACGTAGGACGCTACAAAGCATGTCAAAGCCCATTATGATGTTGCGATTGCTAAGGCGGAGTGTTGCTGGAGGTGTCTCTTGACATCGCCAATGCTTTTAACACTTTACCCCTGGGCATCCATTAAAGAGGCAATGAGAAATCATCGTGTACCTTACTAGCGCAGTTGGATTGTAGAAAACTATCTCTCATACAGGTACATGATTTAAAGAGGGCAAGGAGACAATATCATGTGAAGGCAAATGACTTGCATGTTCCACAAGGCTCTGTTTTGGGTCCACTCCTGTGGAATATTGGATACGATTGGGTTAACTTCACTTGAGAGATGTGGTTCGACAAGGGCCATTGCTGTCGCAACTGCGGAGGTGCGCAAGCGTTCCCATAATTTCGATTAAATTTTAGGAGGAAGACTGTAGGGTTTTAGCCGATGATAGTTCAGCATAACCTTTCGTTGCGTCCGCAATGAAAGAGTGTCCAATCTGCATTGGACACTCTTTCATTTCTCCGTGAAAAAAAAACGGAAAGAGAAAAATGTAAATATGATTAAGGTATGTTGCCCGATACCCGACACAGCACCGATAACTGACACTTAAAACTTTGTAATGAATTAATAAAGAATTTATGAACTATACCTGTTTCTCATTGTTCGTACAATGAAGTGTATTACGCAGCGCCATCTCTGATTTATGAATATCATTGTTTTTCACAAGTCGGCACGTAATTTTCATAAGCGCTTCTATCATATAAGGTTAGAAACACGTCGTAATATTTTGCTTTGTATTTACAATAGTAAATTATTTCCCTGTAATGTTTAAAAATTTTAGTGCTGTTTTTTCTTTAAAGGCTTTAAATATACTGTCTTGATGATTGTCAAGGGTTCAGTTTCTTCGATAAGAACATAACCATGCTCTAAATGGTTATATGATTACGATACGTTGTTTTCAACTAGAGCCAGGTTAATTGGATAGGATTTATCAATAAAAATTACTTTTAGTAACATATCTCTACAACTTTCACTACCTGTAAGATGTAGTAACTGTGTGGTCACAGATATTGGTACTTTTGAATAAATTAAAATGTTTGAATTTGAATACAATTTTTCATGATATTTGAATGACATTAACGTAAAGAAAATTACGATATATACGACAGAACACTTGAAAAAGGTATTAGTCGGTATAGACGGAGGCACGGCAATTATTAAAAGCGATCAAAATTAGTAATTTAATAATTCAAGCTAAAGTACAAAACGAACGCCCATTTAAAAAGTTTATCTCAATCATGTCAATTTAAATGTATTTCGAATAAATTAACGTTATATCCTATTAATTTATTGTGAAAGTAAACACTTTTATTTAAATGTTACATCTCTGCTTACATTTATAAAAGAATCAGCTATTGGAGGATCTAGATGAAAGACATTATATAAACTACTACTTTATTTATTTTTTTATTTATAAAAAAAATAGCTTTTGCTGTTATATCAATTAAAAGGTCAATCAATCTTTACAAAATATTAGTGCGGCGACGGAAAAGGGGCGTAGGAATAGGTTTAAATAGAGAATAGGCGGTAAAAAAGACAAGGAATACCACTCTCACCTGTGAATTGACGGAACCTCAGTACCAACACAAACAGCAAGCTGAAGTGAGCGATGTAAGCAGGTGATGGGCAGGTTCTTGAAGCGGAATAGTGCAAGAGAGATGAAGTACAGCGGGTTAAAAGAGGCGTTTTAAAACATATGTTGCGCGTACACGGGCGAGCAGATGAAGAATGAATATGAGAGCGAAGAATTATATGGTCGTTTAGTGGCGGAAAAAACAAAATGCGAATTGCATTCAAATTTACAAAGAGAATTTCTAGACGCCCGCTGTTCCTGCCTTTGTTGGTGACAGAGGCGGCTAGCGAACCGACAAATGAGGTTTCATTGCCTTTAATACCTCATCGCGTGTATACACCATTCGATACACACAGGCCGCTCAACCAACTGCGTTTAATTGATTTCAATTTTTTTTCAAATAAATTGTTTTAATACTATCTCCTAACCTGCCAGGTATTGGACAATTGATCTAATAAGATACGCTTTTGTAACGTATTCTTTTGCAATATTTTTTTTCCGAAAAATGGCTTTTAGGTTTATTTGTTCCGAAAACACCTATACTTATAAATTATAACAAAACCTATAAAACAAGGATACTTTCCGCCGCGTTGCTCTCGTTGACCGCGTTTAATTGTCTGAGCCCTTAAAATATTTATACAAGACAAACTTGCCATTCTCCATCGATAGTTATTATATTTTTTTTAATTTTCAGTAATGAAAAAAGCAGATAATAGTAAAAGATTGTTAAAATTTGTCTTTGCCTTGTACTGCTTTATAATTTATTCTTTTTCATATTTTTACACTACATCTTATTTCTAGATTCCTAACTTGAACACTCTTTCCATCTATTTTTTATGTCATTATATTGTATAAACTACTGTTTGAGTCAAAATAAAGAGAAAACAACATTGAAAAGGAAAATGATTGCAAGTGAGAAAATATTTCATAAATATGACCCCTTAGAATTTTATAAATATACTAGCCGTTATTTACCCGCTTCGCTGAGCACAGTAATTTTTACTTAGTTTTTTTTTTTGTCGCCTAGTGGTCATTTCTTAAACTAAACAATTAACCCCATGGGATGCTTTATTTTTCTGAGACAAAAAGTAACAAAATTCAATTCTTAGTCTTTTCAGCATTTAAATATTTTTAAGAAGTCATTATGACAAAAATCTTTTTACTCATTATCCCGCAGCGACCCTCCATTTTCTAAATAAAAAGTACAACTAGTATTCCAAAAAAATAAGTTCAATGAAAATCCGATAGATTTTTCGTTATTGACGATCAAACAGACATACGGACAGATAAAAAGTATATTTTTTTTTCACTCTTCTCAAAAAATTGTTTTTCAGTAAAAAAATTCCATGTACAAATTCGGATAAGTTACAAATTCTTTCTTTGTGTAGATGTTCAAGATAAAAAAAGGTATTAAGTATGAGGTAAGGAAGTTATTAGTATTTAACGATTTTGTCACATTTTTGTAAGAAATTAAAAGTCAAAACTTATTGAATAATTTATTGGTTTACAATGAAATAAAAATTAATACTAAACACTCTTTAGTTATTATTATTAACCACCACCCCTCTTAATATTCAGAACCTTCAGGCGTAATATAGTTGATGAATATATAATGTAGATATATAATTTTTCAGTTTCTCAATTTTCCTTCGGAGTGAATTTCAAAACCCATGCATATTTCGATGCGACCGTTGCTTTATCCGGTAGTTCGATGTAGGTTACACCATCATCGATTTCCCACTGCAAGAACCACGTTAGCTTCCATTATATATGATCTTAACACAAGTTGTCAGAGAATTAATAGGGAAATAAATTATATACACAGATCACGACATTGAGGTTGGTGTGGCAAACCCAGATGGGTTCGAAAAACCCTACCAATATCCAAACTCCGCTACTCATCGAACTGGGGAACCGCGTGTTATGAGACAAACGGGTAAACTACTGCGCCATGTTCAACATTTTCTAATACATGGTGCATATAGTGAACAATGGTTCTAAAACGTAATTACTGCTGTACTTTTAGATGTAGACCTTATTTTAGAATTGTGACGATAGATTAGTATTAACTTTTCAAACTAAATTCAAAATATTTATGTTAGAGACCCGATTTTAATAAATAAGAAATAAACGAAAGTAATCAATGCTACAAGTAAAGGATTGTAGTAATACTTACATTCCAAACGCCTTCATTGCCAAGGAGCTCGATGTTATAGTTATCGGACTGTACATAAGGCGTTATGTCTTTCATTGTCAAACGGTTGTCTTTCTTCGGCCAGGTGAGGAACACAGCGAATATTCCCAAAACTTTATCATCCAAACCCACCTTCGCGGTGGGATATCGGGCATTGTATTCCCTCTTTCGGCATGTGTACCAAACATCAGAATTGAACGAGTCGTTTTGATACAACCATGGGGAGGAGCCATATATCGCTTCACCGTTTACAGCGAGCCACTCGCCGAGGCTCAGAAGTCTTTCTTCGAATATTGGAGATATCTTGCCGTATTGTGTTGGCCCAACGTTAATTAAGACATTACCTAAAAAATATATTAGTGTCAAGATAGTTTCGCATGTGCGACTGCAATGCTATCTGTCTTCTAGATGTAGGATATCAAAACCGGAAGACTATAGGCATCTTTAGTTAGGTGATACAGCATAGTTTTCAATAACAAATGTTGCTTAAGCAACGTGGGTGGGAGGAATGGGCATGGCACAGAAGTTCCAACGAGGTCAATGTACTCCTGGGGCTTTAATATGTCCTGCCTTCTCCACCCCCTCCATCTTAAATAAGAAAGTTTCCTATTACTCATTAAACTAGTTTATAGTGTAGGATAGTGAATACCATATATGCTCAACCTAAAACTGGCTGGCCGCATTTGGCTCTGTGTACGTTAGTGGTTTACCCACCAGATGTTATTTTATTACAAGCATTTTGAATTACGCGCTTATTAGAAAAACAATTAACGCGCTTAATATATACGTACTATATAATGTTAAAATATACGCGATAAAAGAGTTAATAGTTGTTTATCCCTTTCGCGGAGGAGCGGATCGGGAATGAATAGCACTCTAGGCAGCCGGCGTGATGGTGGAAGATCGGTCGCGCGTACAATAAAATACGCGGAACATTTGTGGATAATTATATTTCATGATGTAAAAACTTAGTTGCACAAGGAGCGTGTGCTACTAGAACATCGAAAACAAAAGATATTGAAAACAAGTGAACGACGCCTAATGGCCCTGTTTACTTGGAACGACCCTCAATAGCCGAGCACCAAATGGCACTGTTTGTGGCGAAAGGGTTAATTATATTTGTACGGTTCGAGAAAAAAAAATTACGGTAAATATGTTTTGTCCGCGGCACGTGATTGCGACCCGCGTCGCTAATATAATACGTACTTTGTAGCTCCGGTGGAAAAGGTTGAGTATCACTATCATACATACGTTATCCTCAATTATATTAAGAATTCAACACTAATCATCTTTTTGTTTCGTGACGAAATCCTACATTGGATATTCCTCCACTACGGGGTAGCAGAAGTTATAGTAGGGCTCTTACTGGCTTAAACCCTACGGTGTCCATTTTTTTCCCCATTGGTAGACACTACAGGTTTGCTTTCGCACACTACCCTAGAGACACTAATAACCCTACTACTTTTTTAATAATAATTTAAAGCAATATTAGTTTTGTAAAGTTGACAACAAAATGTACATTTTTTTTCATAAATTGCACTGTTCGAGAATGAATTAAGTGAGAGGTTGTTTAATGTTTCCAATATGTATCTGACCTCTAACGTAAATAATAAGCAATTAAAACTATTGGATTGCAGTTCTGTTTTACGTCATCAGCATAATCAATATAAAGAAACACTTAAATAACCTTTAAAGTAAAAATAACACTTTACCTCCACAACTTACAGTAGATGCAACTTGATATAGAATTTCTTTAAAAGTCAACGTATCGTTTAGTGTCATTGTTTTCCGAAAGCCCCAAGATGCTTTGTCAACAGTAAACGCATTCTCCCACTTATGGGGTTGGAGTTCACCTTGAGACAAATAAATATTTTTTTTTATCAGTTAGTGGCTAACAGTTGATTTCGAAATTATCTGATAAGTAACAATGAGGCCGTAGATACCGTGTTCGCCCAGAATACTTCAGTCTCACATGTGTGAATGCGAATACGGCAATAATGTTATGGTAGTAGATTAACATTTAAGGTAGAAATTAGCCAGGCGCGGTCGAAAAATCCTACCACCATCTAAACTTTACTACACTTGTGGGCCGGGATTTGAACCCGAGATCTCCGCATTGCAAAGCAAGCGGTAAAACTCTGCGCCCTGGAGGTAATGCAATTTATACATAATGATTATGACATTAAAACTTAACATGTCTATATTCAATTATTTAGAATATTATTTTGACTCTTAGAAACAAGAATATAACTTTTCATTGGCTCTGAAATAACAGCATGTGGTAATGATATTATAGAGCTCTATTTTGCTATACTCCTCCTTAAATGGAAATACATGAAAGTTTTGTTTTTATGATGGAAGTATTTACAGTATTTATACTTTTATGACTTAGTTAATGATTGCAGCTATTTAACATTGTTGACAATCATTACAAACCATGCTCATTCTTTATTAATATGAAATAGCCTTTTCAAACTATTAGACAGGAACCTTTTATTACATATTACTCGTATTAAAGAAATTACCTTTTACAATGTGGTCAAATTGCGAATTTTGGTACAAAAAATGTTTATTATTACCTAGTTTGGAAATCTGTATTTAGACATGGTTTTAGATATCTTTGGAAGGTTAAACAATTTGAATGACCTAACATGCCTGTCCATGGAATGATATAAGCTCAAAGGTACATTATTTTCTACCTGTGATCTTCACAAGATAAACCTTTACTTGAAGCTCTGCCCACTTATTTCAAGGAATACACTATCAATATGTTACAGGGAAGACTTACCAGGATTATACCTATCTGCACAGTTATAAAAGTCTCCATGCTTACAATAGCTTCCAATTCCCCAACGGTCATTTACAACAATTTCATCTTTAACAGGGCTCTTGTTATATAGCCAGGCTAAGAACTCTGTTGACTTCCAGTATGTATCATAAGCATCCCAATCACCATCCACCCACAATACTGATGGCTTGTAATCAGTTACAAGTTGTATCAGATCTGGCCACAACTTGGTATCAGTGTATATGTGTGTGGAGAAGTTATTCCTCTTGTCTTCTAGATAAATAGGATTAAACCATTCAAGAAATGAATAATAAACACCAAATTTTAATCCAACTTTTCTCACAGCTTCAGATAGTAAAGCCACAATGTCCTGTTTAGGACCTATGTCACGCGAGTTCCAGCTGAAGGAGCGATGTGAGGGGAATAGAGCATAACCATCATGGTGCTTACTAGTTAGAACAACATATCTGTAAGCAACTTACTTTTTATTATTACAATCAATAGTAATTAGGTTCATGAGATACTCAAATAAAGTCAGACATAAAAAAAATTCTACTCAGGAAATTTTTAGGATTATGAGATATTTAAACAATTGATATATATAATATCTAATTATTCTATTTAGGCAGTCAAAAAGATGTTATGTACAAATCAACAAGAAATATTGCAACAGACCTTGCACCAGACTTGTGTAACAACTGAGCCCATTCACTAGGATCAAAAAATTCACCTTTGAACATAGGTGCGAATTCTTGATAAGTAAAACCCGGAGGATAGTTAAGCGCCATAAATTTCTTTATTTTTTTATTGCCCTCTAAAATAAAGATTAAAAGAATATCATTAAATAAAATTATTAAATGATATTTTAAATATTCAATGGAGTTAACTATAAAGACATGATTGTCTTTTTTCTTGTCCAAAATATTTTTTTTCATTTTCCTTCACAGTAAACAGTGTGAAGTAATATAATACATATAAATGATGAGTTAAAACAAACCTTTCCAATTAATCCAAAACCATTCAGAACTGAAACCTGGTACTGAGTAAACACCCCAATGTAAAAAAATACCAATTTTTGCTTCATCATACCACCGAGGCAATAACCTTTTATCTAAATCATTCCAATTTGGATAAAATTTCTTTGTAAAATGGTAAGATGTATTACGCTCCAAAGACTCACTCCTAGTACAATAACTTATACTTCCTAAAGATATAATAAAAAGAAATTGCAAGATGGTTTTCATTTTTCAATAAATATAAATTTTTTAAACTTTAATGTAGCGCCAATGAATAATACAATTGTCAATTGTAAATACGTGCGTTCAAAAACATGAGACTTGTTAGAATTCTGTCGGTAAAAATTACGATTCTACAAAACAGTAACGTAATCGCAAAAAGGTATATTCGGCTTAATTAATTTCCTTCATTAATATTACATGAGCAACACAGTTCACCACGGTTACTGTAGCCTACATATAATAGTATAATATATTGTTAGTTCGCTAATCGAGTATAAATTGCCAATTTTTTTTAGGTAGGACTTTGAATTCGATGCGGAATAATTCGTAAATGATAATATTAAGCTATGTATTTTTAAAATCCATAGACATTTTCCAATTTTTAAGTCCATCGAATCTGGCGGGATTCATCTCGTTTTTATAAGTTTAAACTAAATTTGTGTAATGTGAAACGATTGTATACATTGTAGATAGAAATAACATTCTGGTTATATTAACACGTTAACGCCGGCGTACTACCCACCGATGGGTAAACTAATCTTTCATCAGGTGGTAAGCACATTGATGATCACTCACACCTTGAATCTTTTTAACGGTAAATACTTTAAAATAGTGGGCATGGGAAATACATTATTAAAATATGGATCATATAATTAATACGAGTTTGTTTAACATTACTTTTGCGATACAAAATTGTCAGTAAATCTTTCGTTGAAAACGCTTCCTAGGAAAATATACTATTTCGAGTCGAGCAGAGAATATACTATTTCTAGTTATAATGTATATTACATTCTATTGATAGTAAGGTGACAAAAAAGTGTTTGCGCTTGTAACCTCATGAAATAATGTATTCTATTACCAAACTTGATTCATAAGATTGCAAAAAGTTATTTTATTTTTAAACTATAAGGAAATCGAATGTCTCGTCATGATTGATGAATTGGCTATTATTGCTTTTTTATTATTTATACTAAGTACAACAAAATCAACAAAGTAATAAAAGAAGACCATGGAAAAAAATATTTAATTAGAAATACGGAAAATAGAGATCAATAATTTTTAAAAACAATATCATTCTTATTTTCCATTGACACTCAAGTTTGAAAATCATCCTAGACCTTGTTAGAAATTTTTATAACACTTGTTATATATAAATTCCATGTGGAAGCCTCATATTACAAAAAATTCTGATGTATTGAATATAACATTTATGTTAATGCCGTTACAATAAAAATGAGGCGTGTAACAACACTTCATTTTTATTCAATTTATATTATTCCTACTAGGTAGTGCAATGTGCCAAGAAAGAACAAACATGTTAATTTAAAAATATTACATTTGAGAATTATTAATTTAAGAATTAGTAAGTGTAAAGTAAGCATTTAAGTCTTCATTAATCTAAAAATGAATAATTCTATAAACGACATGAGTATCAACCTAATACACAATATTGTTTTTAATAAATTGTTAGGCATGACTAGATTCAAAATCTCAAAGCTTGAGGTTTTTGTTAAAATAGACAATATCCCTGATTTTAAAACAACAATAATGGCACTAAAGTGAGCAAAATAAAAATAAAAAAGAGTTATAAATCACACAATAAACTCCTAATTATCCAAATTGAACTGTAATTTTTTTATTACAGTACAGTGGAGTACCACCTGTTTATTAAATGCCAACCCCTGGATTATAAAATTGTAGCTTTCTATTTGGATGTTAATGACTGATGAAATTGCACAAAACTAATAAGTCCTAAAATTGCAAGCTGATATTAAATGTAAATCAATATAAAATTTTCATAAAAATAATGAAAATGGAATATATTATGATTATTGTTCGCTTTAGGAGTATGTAATATTAAATTATAGATGGCTGCAATGGTGGCAAGTCAGCAGAACTAGATGGTATTGTGAGACAGACTGAGTAGATAGATTTAAGGTGCTATGATCACCCAAGTAGGCTTACTGTCAGGTGACTTTTTTATTTTATCTGTTGTTTAAATAATAAAACAGTATAACTATTTGTCTTCATTGCAACATTCGTGCAAAAACAATTAGGAGTTTACTGCAATTGTAAATTATAACAATACTAAGTGTGCAATCTATATGATTGCAATAAAAGAAAAATAAATTCTTAACAATAAAATATCAAAAATATTAAAAATTTAAGTATTATTCTTATTTGTATAACTAAATGTATGTTTAAACATGTACACTTATTTAAGAGTATTTTACTAAAGCACTTATACCAATATAAAAGTAAATAGCCGTGGCACTTGTAAAGTAACCCTTATTCTTGTCCACTTCCCAATGGAGAAGGAAGTGGATTGCAATGCTATTGACTGTCAACTTTGAAGTTAGAGTAGTGGCAAGCTCCATTAATAATTATTTCACCAATACCAGTTGTTGGTGGAGTACTCATTACAGGTGTAGTGAATAGTTTCCCTGTATTTAATTGTGCAGGTTGACTTGCATGAGTATAGACAGTGCAAGTAGTGTTCTGATCCACTCTCCCATCGCCCATCATTCCCATCTTTACCTCAAATATAACATCCTGAATCTTTTTCTTAGCGACAAGCAAATTCTTTTCGCCTTTTAATGATCTCAACTCATTAGCTATGTATTCACCAAATACAGAAAATTCATCTCTATTTCTCGGAGATGATGGATACACCAATTCTGATTTGACTGGGTGGACTACATCTGTTCTTGGTACCTTATGGGGAGGTGATAAGTTAAACAGCTTACAATCTGTAGATGCAGTGTCATTTGTGTTGGTTACATTGCCATTTATTTCTGAATGTTCTTCCTGAAATTTATAAATAAGTTTCAATTTAAATAAATTAGTTTAAATCAAAAAGAGTAATTTAAGTATCATGTGATACAGATTACAGTTTTGTTTTCTTCAGTGTATATCTGCTATGTTATTGAATATAATAAGGAGATTCGAAAGATTGATAAAATATATCACACAATTTATAAATATGTCGAAACTACAAAATTATGTAAATAATCTGACAATTTTTATTCAGACAAACAAATAACGAAACATGTTAAACACTTACAGACTGTAGTACTCTGTAGGGTTTATTTGAGTCTTTCATGAAATGAAGATATTCGAAAGCGTACCAATTACTGATATATCTATCGTTAGGATCTTCTGCGTTAGCACGCGCCTCTCTTGCAGATTCTCTGTTGTACTGAGTTCGTAAATGTTGAATTTTTTTCGTAGTATCAGGTATCGATATTCCTAATATCTCGGCAATAGCACGCAATTCTTCTTTTCTTTTCTGTTTGTCTCTACGAGTATCACACAATGACGGATTCCAGAGACTAGCGTTCACTTGTAGCAACTCGATCAACTTCAGAGTTTTATCTTTCGACCACTCCATCGCTCGATTTGTTATTCGATAAAGTTAAAATGTAACATTAGATTT
The DNA here is from genome assembly GCA_018245475.1 of Pharmacophagus antenor. Taxonomy (NCBI): domain Eukaryota; kingdom Metazoa; phylum Arthropoda; class Insecta; order Lepidoptera; family Papilionidae; genus Pharmacophagus; species Pharmacophagus antenor. The sequence continues at coordinate 31,262 of DWQX01000257.1, read as the reverse complement.
CAACAAACCGCAAACACCATTATACGATCGATCGTAAGATCGCTTGCTAAACAACTTGTGTAAACGTCGTTGATACTACAGTAGAGAGATGTACGACGCGCAGATTGATTTGTTAGTTGACAGATCTAGTGTTGTCATAATATATTTACTACTGAATGCGAATTTGTGATGTAATTTAATTGCTAATTATGCGATATATTTTGTTGAGCTTAAAATCATCAATTAAAATTAAATTCTACATAAGTGTATATCTATACTCGGTATTTGTTTATTTTAATTCTATGAAAAAGCTTTTGGTTTTATGCGCCATCTATTGGAATTTTTTTTAAATAGTGTTCAAAAAGATCTTAGAGTATTTAATTTATAAGATGAATTAATTCATTAAGATTGTTTTATTTTATTAATTTTACTTTATTATGATAATGATTTGGACAAAATTCATTAATTAGTGCAAAACTTCAACGTAATGTATACTGCTATTGACTGCACTGTCACGGCAGCAAAGTTTTGTTTGGGTTATGAGTTAACGCGAACTCGATTTTACCTAATGTTATAAAACAAATACTTTTGGCTTTTCAGGTATGACTGCTAGAATACACAAATGCTGTTATGGCGGCAGATTAATATTGAGGGTAGTAGCTAGTGAGGCGGGTACGAAAAATCCTATCACCATTCAGACTTCACTACCGTAGTCCGGAATCTCCGTGTCTAGCGAAAGACCACTGCGCCACGGACGCAGTCCAAAGTTTTCTTAATGTTAATTTTGGGACCATATCTGCGATATGCCTATCGACAATAATAAGGAGCTAGTTAGGGATTTTTTCCACTTGTCATAACGCCTTGATGCAAGATGGTATAATTCATAATACCTGTTATATCACGGTAGAATTTTTCTTTACAACTGCAATGTCCAGTTACATTCATTGGTTGTAGTCAACGGCTGTCTAAACAAGAATATTTTAGAATTACGGTTTTTATTTTAAATAATTAGGTTTTATAAAATGGTAACCATTTTATTAAAGTAATTGTTTTTATAGGAAAAACCACATCTTTTAAACATGACGAGATACATAAGTACAGAGTAACAAGTTTTTTTTTTAACCAAGTATTGTTTTGAGGTTGCATCATGCACCTAGTTTGACAGGTTCTCTTTTTCTTTAAAATAAAGTAACCAGGAATTATCGTAATCAGCTTAGTGTTATTGATGTTATATTATGCATAAGTATATTAATAAAGTATTACTTTAACTTTTGCAGTGCATAATATGATTCCTTTATCATTAATTTTAATCAAATATTGTAATAGGTAATGTATATATAAAGAAAACTCCAGCTCTAATCCATTCTCATTTATTTACAGACTACAATGTGAGGAGTCTATCACATTATAAAACAAATAATATCTAGTAATACAGTATTTACACTATATACAAAAATAAAACACTTCCTTTAAAAATGCACTAACTCAAAACACTGAGTTGCTACATTGCTACGATATCTGGTCTAAATATTATGAGGAACCAAGTTATACAACAAGTTAAATAAAAAAAGGAACACAAAATTAGCGTTCAATGTTATTTTCACCTTAAAAGTAACTTAAAACAACGTGAGTCACCTATAAAAAAACGATCAGTTCATTAAATAAACCAGCTGTAAACTAAAATTGCTAATTACTACATATACTTTTATTTATCTGTTATATGTACTGTATCAAATTTAATGCCATTTGTATTAATAATATCATGAACTTAGTTTTAACTTTTAGACTTTGTCTATTACACAGTGAACATCGCACAGCTAGTATTGATAAATAACTTAATACTATTATAAAATCAAGTGAGTCTATCAATTGAACGTTAAGTTCCCATAAATAACAACAACAAAAATAGAAAACAGAATGTAAACAAAACTGTGCAAATCAATACTTACATTAATAGCATAAATCATTTTAATAGTTTGTGATCTATAAAATGAATCATGTGAATTATACAAGAATTAGTAGAGATTCAAATTAATAATAATAGTAACATAGAAAACATTCACTATCTGCTAAAAAGATTACACATGGTAAGATAGAAAAATAGTTTTTTATGGAACTTTACACAGTGTGTCATACAATGAGTGAAATAAGTAGCGGCAATGACAGACATGTATATCACAATCAGTTTGTAAAATTTATACAGTATCATAGAAAATCTAATTTACATACAGCAGTAGAGTTCAATGTTTAATCGAAAGTACATTGACCCGTTTTTACTTATTTATTCAACAATTAATAGAGGTATCCATTTTTAACAATTGACAATAATTTGCCTATTAATTTACTTGGTGGTTATTATTGCGTATGAGGTTCTTGCGTATAGTCAAGTTTGGTCGATCTACGATCACTTTGTACCCTTCCCGTGTTAGGCCTATAAATTAAGGGAAAGGGATTCATGCTAACGCGTCATACATTTTATTTATGGACTAAATAAATACAAACTACCTACGTTTGTACAGTTGAAGAAGAGAGGCGATGCGCTTACGTGACGTCGAGGGAACGCGACTCGCGAGCCCTGAAGAAACCCTTCTCTGTTCGACATTCCCTGATGGTAACGGTTTGTAAATTAACAGTGACGTCAGTTATAAAGATTTGATCTGCAACGGGGGAGCGTGCCATCCAGTAGGCGGCGCCGCGGCGCGGGGCTGGCGGGGCGGTCGGCGGCGCAGGTACGTCCGGCGCTTCGCCCCACGAGTCTTCATCTTCGTGCGCTGCGACGGGTGGAATCACTGGCGGCGGAGGGCGGGCGCCTTTCGGTTCTGCGGGAGCCGTGGCGGTGGGCTGCGTCTCCGTTCGACGCTCGCGCTCGAGCGGTGTGTGCGCGTCCGCCTCCTCTGGTGAGTGCGGGGCTCTTCGTGGTCCGGTGCGTGGCGCGGCAGCCTCCGCTGCGGGGGACGCGGGTGCGGCAGCACCACCGGGCGGCGCGGCGGGCGGCGGCAACGACAGACTGTGTTGGGTTCTTCCGCCGTTTGCCTTCGAGGAGTCGTGTTTCTTGGCGGGTGGGCTCATGGTGATTGTGACGCCAATCTTCCCGGATTCTCTCGAGAGTACCTCCGCTTTGCGCTTGCCCGGCGGCGGGTGACGCTCCTCCGAGCCGCTGCGCGCTCGCTCCGCTGGCGAGTACTCGCGCTCGCGCTTCCTGCCTTGTCTCCGCTGTTCTTCTCCACGCTCGAAGCTCTGTATAAGTCTCGGGTCCAGAATGTTCTCCTCCGGCTCCCAGGTGTTGTGCTTCGGCTTCCACCCTTTCCATTTCACGTAGTACTCCACTTTGTTCTGTAAGCAGAGAGTGAACGAATTGAGTCGAATTTTAATCGTGTATACAAGCGCACCGCTGCGCTGGCGTGGCGTGACTGACCGGTGGCGTGCACGCTGTACCGGAGGGTTGAGCACAGGCTTGCAGATTATTTGCGATACCCAAGTTGTAATGGGTAATTCGGTGCATTTTTTTTATTAACACCGTAAGTATTCTGCTTTTTACGACTAAAAATTTAAATGTGAAAATATAAATATTGCACGTAAACAATGTGGTAATTATAACGCAGATATGTTATTACGTAAAAAAAAGCCTAAATAACACAGAGCAGGTCGATTCGAGCATTGGGTTCGCGGGTTGACTCGGCCCACCTGCCCCGTCAGCTGTTGCGACTATCTCCCCTGGGATCGAACCCAAAATGTTCCCTCACCGCAACGCTACATAAGCACCGTTATTTTGCGCATGCAACAAATAAAAGTTCAACGTGCTTTTTAAGCGGTGGAGAAAATGAAATGAAAATGATTTTTATCATAACTCTAACATAACTATTTACTACTGAATTTATTGCTATTAGAATATCAGTGTTATACACGAACTGGAATATAATGTTTATAATATAAATATAATGTAGAATATTACCATCTCCACAAATGAATAGGAAAAAAGGGATATATTTTACTTATGAAATTTTTCAGTAAATCCCGTTGTGCTCGTTAGTGTCACCGATAATAAAATTACATTATCATATGTTAGGCGCACACACACATAACACTTTCCGGGCCACGTGGGGCGGCTACGCCCCACATAGAAATTTTCTTTGAAGAAGTATTGATTGAGCGTTTCCTAAAATAATTACTTTTAGCTTAAAACAATTACATGTAACTTTATTTACATCAAAAATAGGAAAAAATGTCTATAATGGAGTGCAGAATTGAAAAAATTGTCTCCCATAAACGCGTCACAAGTCTGCAACGGCAAGCTAAATCTTCAAAAAACGCTTTGACATGAAATGTATTAAAGACGGTACTTTCAATTTACTATGAAATTAGTTGCTAAGATGGGGCATTTAAATTAAAAATTTGTTATAATATACCATAAATAGTATAACTTATCATTATAAGGGTACATACTTAAGGAGGTAAATTAAACTCTAAAGCTTTAAACCTTGAGTGGTTTTGTGCATTCGGATAATTTTTCGATATGAAAATAGTGCATTTATAAAATTTGAACTAGTGTTATTAGTATTGTTTATATAGACCGATGTACAGTTCCGGTGCGCGCGACGTGACTTTGTCGCGACGTTCAGTATTATTATTTAAAAAGATTACAGTTTTTTATCCTTCTCGGATTCGTATACTATTTTTAGGGGCTACTGTAGTGCGAGATTGCATTTCCGTTGTTACGACGCAAGGTGTAGAAAGACTAAGTTTTTTTTTATAGTCAGAGTAAGCATATTAGCGACCGGTTCACGCAAAGGAAATTGAACACCGTCGGCCATAGAAAGCCCCAACACTCGAAGAGTCGCAGTTGCGTCGCCAACGAAAGATAGGAGTAGGTTGAAAGTCCCCAAGTCGTATTGACCACATGTCGTATATTTTTTTTGTACAGATCTGCTATGAAAGTTGAACTGATGTCAGTGACACGCCTATTTATAATAACGAGGAAATAATCGTAAATACATTAATTTGTACTAAACTGAACTCACTGGAATATGTCGATGAAATCTATGGCTTGTTCTTGTATAAGTTAGTATTTTCTTAAATAAAAATCTATTGCACATGTTTAATATGATCATAGAGTACGGGTCGAAGGGTTTAGCTGATTTTTCTTCATTGCACTCGTAATTGCGAGAATAAGATTTGTATATTTTTTTTATCTGAAGAAAGTTTTGAACAAATGGGTTTTTCAGTTTAACAGTACTGTTATTGGTATTTCTGATGACAGCATTATTTGTTAATTATTCTTTAATAAAGAATTCCAACATTAATTTACTTGCGGTATCGACAGTAAACGTAGAGTTTAAACAATTGAAGGAAGTTGTTACTATAAAACCATACGTAAATTTTAACAAGATTACTTCTTATTCCAACACTGACAATATTGAAGCGGCCCGTTAATTTTGAAAATAAATTATTAACAAATAACTGTAAAAATAGATTAAAATGTCGCACGATTGTAACTATTACAAAGCATACATAATACTTTTGTGTACGGTTTAATATTAACTGTCCTTAAAATCTTCCGCTTAAACTAAACAAAAACTTATTTAAAAAAAAAGAAAAGAAAAAAGGCACGGTTGGGACGTGTGGGCAAGGTGAGGTCGTTCGGACGGCGCGCGGCGATTGGACGACAGGCGGGGCAGGCGGGCCGAAGGGAGAGGGACTCCGCCCCCGCTCCGTCGCACTCCACCCCCGCGCACGCCAAGCCGAGCCTACCAAGTTACCTAAACCGCCACTATGGTTCTTATTGTGTTGCGGTAAGGTTAATAATCGCTCGTGTGGGGCGTAACATGAGTAATGGCACATCCGATGGTTATAATCGCGCCATGGGCGGACCGCGTCTCGGGAGCATAGACGCCAATTACTGGCGATCGGAAGGCGCGCTGCAATTAGCGCGGGGTGATAATTAGAATTGATACGTCTATATGCAAGCGCATCGCGGTTCCGGCCGACACCCTTTTTGCCCGCCTAGCTGCGAGTACGAGACTCCGATAAATTAAATCATCCACGTTTTTTTTTTATTAATAGTGTTCATCACTTAATTAAAAATAGATTTCACATTAAATAAATAATAATAATAAATAATAGTAATTAGCATTATATGACAAATAGTGGAATGTGCCCTGAAGTCTAAAAGGCATATTTCGTATCGGTAATGGACTAAAAGTAACAATGAGGCTGTAGATGGTGCAGCGTGTTTGCCCAGAATAGTTCTTTCTAGTACATGTATAACTGACGGAACACAAAAATACTATTATAGCGGCAGACTGACATTGAAGGTGGTAGCCTACCAGGTGGGATTGTAAAACTGTAACACCGACCAGACTCTACGGATGCGGGAATCCTACCAGGGGTTTATAAGGCAAGCGGCACACAACTGCGCCACGGAGGCAGTTCAAACACTTAAATACACACAGCACCTAACATATTGAATTTTTACAATACCGACAATTTGTTATTTTCTTCCCCATCTTCGCCACGATGTGAAGGCTTTATAGAAATAATATATATTTAAAATAAGTTACACTTTATATCGAGCAATAACGTCGTCTCCAACTTTTCGTAAACGTTCATTCCAAACTATATTACATAAAATGTAATTATTGTAAAGAGTTACGGATAGATAGGTGTTAGATTACATTAGTTATTACATTTCTTTGAACATTTATAATTATTAATTTACGGGAAAAAATATGAACGTAATCAGTATTTCATAAAGAAAGTTTAACAAAGGAGTTTCATCAGTTTGTTGCTGTTGAGTTTTTCTTGTTCGCTTCTGAAGGTTGCTATGGAAGAAATATTAAGGGAAACCTGTTACACTGTAAAGTTAATAAACTCGGCAAAGTTGACGCTGAAATGACTGCTTTCATGTTGGTCCGAAGTTCCAAAGTAGCATTATACGTAAATCAACTATAGAAGAGACCCTAGAAATGCGTTTCCGCTTTAGAAATCGTTTAAACTCGATCAAAAAGTTTCAATGTTGCGAATTAAAACTTCTGCCGAGGAAGAAGTTTAAGAACCAAGTTGTAAGTCATCATCTTTTCGAGAATCAAGCCATAAATGTACGTCTTTTACGAAAGTTTTAGTTACTTACAAACTTTAGTTTAAATGGTTTCTTTTTCTGAATTACATGGAAATGTTTATCTTTGGACTACCTAATAATATTTTATATATAAAATATTTATTTTCAACTCATATAGGTTGTAATAGGAGCGATAAATCAACGAGAGTCAGGAAAATTAGAAGGAAACGATATTGGTAAAGCAGTACGATGATTATAGAAGACGTGATGAATCTCCGTAGGTTAACAGTTCGAGAGAAAAATATTACAATTTTTACGTTAATAACTTGCCATTAAACATAATTGTGTTAGTTGAATACATTTCATTATTTTTATTCTTGGTTAAAAAATAAATACCCAGTGCTACCAGTCTTTAAGTAATTTTCTAGTAACCTGAGCAAATACAATGGAACCGAATCGCGGTAGAAGTTAGCGCAACTGCTGAACTTAACGTTTTGTCAGAAAACTATAGGTTTTACGTGGTATCTATGGAAACCAAATCAAACTTCATTAATAGAATTCAGTCTGGTAAAACATTTACTGGTACATACGGTATCTTAACCTACCTTGAAAGGGTTAAACCTTAACAGAATAATTAGTACTATTTGTGGAATTCTAGTAGTACAATATAGTTTTTGATTTTTTCCTCGTGTATTTTACGGAAAGTTTAGAATAAAAAAAAATAGTCACGTAGATTATAGGAGACGAAGGCCTCGATAAAGGATGTCTATTTTCTTACAATACTGTCGTAAAAAAATCGAGATACACGAGAATATAATGACAGTGTACGTTAAATAACGAGTCTAAAGAAAGGCGACGGCCTACAATAGATTAAAGGGTGGAATACGGGGACAAGCGGTGACAAAAAAAAGGTGCGGGAGTCGCCGAGTAGCGGAATGAGGATAATTAACAAGGAGCTGCGTTGGACCGGAGCCAGCCGCGTGAAGCGATAATTGACTGTCCTCGACGGGGCGCGGAATGTTAAGCACACTGACGCAGTGCCGTGAAGTTCCGTCGTTGCGAATTATCACGGCACGATACGCGAGACTGTCAGATGCTACGTAATATTACAAGGCATGTACAAAATGCAAGCAAGATGGCAAGATTGAACAGATTTAATTCATAAATTGTACATAGGTAACATACAAAGATGTGTCGTAAGCTGTTAGTACCAACATTTATTTTCTTGATCTAATGAAACTGTCGATAGATTACAATTTTTGAATTTCTTGTATAATTATATAATAAGCAATTACAGTATTTTCTATTTACTTTAGTACAAAATAATTTCTATGGAACGGAAATTGACAGAAATATGTGTATTTATTAAGGTATTGTCCTGAATAAATGTTGCTCAACTAGTATTATCAAAAAAATGCAGTTCTTTTTAGATCAAAATATTAGAAGTTTATAAAAAAGGTGTTAATAATTACTTATAATAAACTTTGTCAACTCTAAATCTGTGTCTTTTTCAATCGCAACTTTTTTTTTTTGATATACTGGTATGGTGGTGATAACTAGAATCTTGAACCAATGCATAAAAGATGGTGAATATTTTAGATTTAGGTCGTTATCTTCTTGGGTAGAATAGAGGACGAAATCCTACTATCATCGCTGTCCGCTAATTTACTTTATAGTTTAAGTCCAATATTAAATAATTTACACACTATAATAAAAGAAATCTAATAAAAATAAGGCCTAAGAAACTTTTTTTTATCTGTCATGAAATCCCAGTTTTTTTTAAATCGTTTGATTATATAATTAGGTATCTCAATGTATTGCTCAAATTATAATAGTCCGCTGACAAACGAATAGACGAAGGGCGTAGAGTTACTTAACAGGATTACGTTCGCCACCGTTTGGATACAGAAATTTTACAACTAAGAATGACGACCAATTACTATAAAATTATTTGTAATCTTTGATTTTATCAATATCGTTGACTACAACCGATTTTATTTGGCTAAATTTTTTGAGCAGAAAACATAAAAAAAATCACTAAACAAATTTTCTTGCAACGTTGAAGCAATGGGGTGATACACTCTCATTTATGATTATCAGTAAATATATTTAGCACTTATGACTTATTCATTTTTCTTAATAAGGTATCAAACTCGTGTCTCTATTCAGTTTTAATTGGATGGCCGAAATTACAATAATTAATGAAGTTTTATTTAAATTGTAGTAACGCAAAATGGTAAATTTGGAGGTAAATTTCGGTAGTGTAACGTTGAAGTCTACGTGACCCACCAGTGGGTCACGCTACAGCTCGCGGATCACCGGATTCGCAAGCCAGTTTCGATGAAGCTGTAATTGTCGTCAATAAGACTAACAGCGCAAACTTCACTGAAACAAGCAGCAGCTGCAGCAGCAGCAGTGGGTCACGCTAATCTCTCGTCAGACGATAAGTATACTGGCGATAAGTTAATTCCCTTTAATTTCTTAAACAGTAAATACCTCACAATAATAAGCAACGGTAATACACTATTAAAATATAGATCATATCGTTAATGCGAATTAGTTCAATACTACTTTTGTAGGTACAATATACTTAGTAAACATTTCGTTAAATACGCTTGCCGTTCCACGAAGAGATATAAAAATTTCGACGCCGACGTGAACTTGTTAAATAAATCATCAGGAATTTTTAGGTAAATATATAAAAGTAAGTGAAAAAGATTTTTGTTTAAGGTACATGTTATTAAAAGATTGGTGATGAATTCCTGATAAGTTTTATTAAACATTAATGTTGAACCTGCTTTTTTTTCTTGTGCGGCTTTCGCATAAATTAATTACGGAAAAATTCATGACTACAAAATAATTAACTCGTTGAATTAATCAGTCATTAAAATACATTTAATAAATTCGTAGGGAACATTAAACATTTTATGATGATAACCGAGAAGCAAAACTTTAAGCGTTTTATAGGGCCGATACGGTGGTTACATTTCATCGTCCATCAAGCTGTCGCAAATTACTCCCGCGTTTCAAACCCGGTGTCTATACGAGCTGCGGCATGGGCGAGGGGAGGCAAAGGGAGAGGGATTTAGATAAATGACTCGGGTTCTGCCTACCCCGCAGGGACCGATCGTCCGGCTAAACTCGCATCCTACCACGTTGCTTAAACCATGTATAATTGAGCCAAGGAAGACTAAGCCAGGGTTCGAATTTTAAACAGTTCAAAAGTTGATTTATTACGAAGTTTATGGAACATCCTAAATAGTTTCATAACACTTCTGAAGACAATTTACAACACCCGGGAGGTGTACATTTACGTTCGAGGTAAAAAACTTCATTGTTTGAAACACTGTTTTATCTGTGGCTTACGTAGGAACTCAATACGTTGATTAAATTGTATATTTCTCTATAATCATAAAATTTTATTAAAAAAAAAACCGCATCAACATTTTAGCTAAAACTTATACATAGTTAATAATATACGATATCAGAAGCTTGTCAGAGAATGGATTTATGACTGTCTAATGTCAAGAACATTGTCCATTAAAGCTGTTTAATAAATCGATAACATCGAAAGTAGTGAATCTGACTGTCGAAATCTATACACCATTCTTAATGTTTACACAGATAGTATTAAAGAACTGGTTCGAAAATTTGTTTAAGGTTTTCAATGTATGCAAAGTAAGACTGTTTAATTGGTACTTATTATAGTTATATATGTTCTATAGCCTATTTTTATGTAAAAATCTTCTTATGGAAATTAGCAAGAAAATATCCATTTTTCCTAACCTTTTCCAATATAAACATCGACAAATAGATTCTGTCTCGAATAAAGCGCGAAGATAATGTGGTAATGAATATAAAGGGACAAAAAGAAGCGAAGAGCGAAATTATACCAAATGCATTACTCACAATGTTCTGTCATTTAACATCGTTGGATTGCTAACATATTTTTTTCGGATATGGGCTAACATTTGACCTCAATATAATCTGATGATAAGTGACAATGGGATCGTAGCGGGTGAAGCGTGCGCGCAAAATATTTCTGGCCCTGAAATGTATGACAGCCAAAATACAACATTGTTGTTTTGGCGGCTCATTGAGAATGATGGTGGTAGCTAGCCAGCCTGGCTAGTTCAAGAACTCTAATATCTTTTAGATTCTACGGTACATGCCAAACGATAAACCATTGCGCTACGGAGATGTTCAGATGTAATGCTAACGTTTCATTTTTGAAACAGCAAAAAGTCGGATAATTTTTTTACATAATTTAACTTTGTCATCAAACTCAAGGGTAATTTTAATGTTACATTGTCATAGAAATTAAAAATAAAAGCATAGCATCAATAAAACAGCCGCAAGGTCAGTAACCAAAAATTATGTAATATAACGAAAAAAATTATTCATAAAATCATCAATAAGCTTTTTTTTGTTACTAAGTGGCACCAGTATCATTGTTCAATGTGTTGGTATGTAACAGGCAATGGCTAACGCATGACGCTGTTATTGTATTTGGTATGATAATAATTCACCAACTGCGTCCGACAATTGTTTGATACAACAGACGCGTGTCCCCCATTGTCCGCGACCGCTCCTAGTGGAGAACGATTCCGTCTGACGATTATCACAAATGTACAAAACCCTTTTTACTTCAATAACACGTTAACATTACTTCCACTTAGGCAATTCCAATATATTGACGGAATATCAGTGACATTATATAAGCGTAAATGGCACTTTTTTTATCACTTTCATTAAACGTATGTTGAAAGGAGATTCTCTTACACAAGAAACTAGATAAGAAACTTAATTTTAACTACACAAGGTGCAAATTCGTTATTTTCAACTGTTTATTTTCCTGGCATGGTCGACCCCCAGCGGGCGCTCAATAGGGCGCTGGAAATAATCCAGGAGGGTGGGAGGTGGTGGAAAAATGCTACAGGATAAATCTCGGGTTACAGCCTGAGCGAACTGTCATATTCATAAAACTGTTGACGCTTCATCATCTTTAATTAATAAGTTTTTATCTAATCGTGTTTATTCATTAAGAACTAGATTAATTAAGAAGAAAACAGAGGTAGCTAGTATGTCATTGAAATGGATATCCTGACGTTCCTGTATCTCACAGACACGTAGTTTTAATAAGTTTACTGTGTACGTTGCTCATATTCAGTACACGTACGGACCTTCACAATTACGGACGTGACGCCTCACGGTGTCCATTCCTCGATTATCTATTAGGTATGAGTTGGCTGTCTGCTTCACATTTGTAAAGTATAATCGTACCTGAAATAATTTTTTACTGATAACCCTACGTACCGAAATTTGCAATTAATATTAAAAGTTCAACGTCATTATTTTCTATGATTTTTTGAAAATAAAATAAATAAATAAATCAAAGAAAACAAACGATGAAGTAAAGAAAAAAAAATATGTGATTCCACGTTTTCTTTCGTAACTCAAATACTAGGAGCATATAAACGCGAGGCGATGTGCGCGGCGCGCTGTTATCAGAGCTTGGTTCGAAGAGAAAATTGATATGTCAGACAAGGTAAGCAAGTTGGAGGCCGTGGGATTTAGCGATGCGATAGAAGCAGACAGCAACAGTGCCAGTCAGTCGCTGCGTAGCTGTGCGTCGGGTATGACGTACATCAACGTAGTCGAGGAATAACAAATAGTTCGGGTCAAGCCGTAAATGAAATAACGTTGCGGCACTGATTAGTTTTGTTTTGTGAAATGAATTATTAAAAAATACTCGAAACGTGCTAAAAATTGGATGAAATAGCTTCGTGCGATATTAATTTAAAGTCGTATTTCGTTAGTTATAGAATATACATCTCGTGATTGCAAAACAATTGTGAAATTGAACAACTGATTTCGAGGATAGACGGGTATCAATAATTGTATAGCGGAGAATGCAGTCGACGATAGCACGGTCACCGACGCTATCGATCGGCACGGGCGACATTTAAATCGATGCGTTGTCAAACATCGAGTTGTTAGATTATTAGATTCTTAGTAAAATTAAAACAATAATAATAATAATATTATCAACACCTTTAAAGAAGCATAGCAAAATACTCGCGCATTTTCTAAAAAAAAATACATATTTATGGGAAACGGTACATTTCTCAAGGTACAGCATATTTGAACAAATTATACGATCAGGCAACGCAAGCAGCACTCTTGTTTGGAATACAAAAGCACTTCGACCCTCGTCTTACGCCACTTGTAGCCAAGTCGGCAGACAAACACTCACGAGGGGACCTGAAGTTTGCTAACGGGACTAATACTGATTTTCAACAGCATTCTTTGGATATGGAAAGGAATGTTTTAATTAGACACTGCCTTAATAAAATATTGAATCTTCAACATATTAAGTCGGTTTTACACTTGCTGTGTGTTAGGATAATAAATAAACAAAATATTAATAACATGATAACGGAAGAGGCTTTTTAAATAACAATTTAGATTAATAACACTTCAATAAAACATTATCAGATTGTATCTAATAAAAAAAATATCAACTTTAGTCAAGGTTCATAAGCCAGTTTTAGTTGTATTAAAAATATTTAATCTCACCTTAATCATGAATGTGCCGTTAATAACTCAATTAAGCGAGATCATATCCCATGGGGTTCGAGTGATATTGGATTTGGGAGAGATAACAAAAAACAACTCGGTCGGGCGGATGGTTTTGACACGAGGGGAGTAAACAAATATTTCTAGATATTACGATTCTAAATCGACTACCTCGCAACGCCATGGCGGATGACATTCCATTGTTATTGCTAAAGTTAAGTGATGCTCAAATTTGCATAGCGATAGGGCTAAAAACGGCACGTTTGTTCACTCAATATATTACAAACTGTATAGCAATAAATTTTATAACGATATTAAGTTGTGGTCAATGAAATATCCAACAAATGTAAGTGCTTTAGAAGGGTGTGTCATTTATATGGTTATAGACATCAAAGGATCAAAAAATAAAACACTGAAATGGACTTATAAAAGTGACATCTTTAAAATTTGTCGTAATTCTACAAAAGCGGCGAAATGTAAAACCTTTTTTTTTAAATAAGTTTTTCCACACCTTTTGTGAAAAATAGTAAATAAAACTTGATGAAACTAACTGTACAGGAAGAACATTGCTGTGGGAACTGTTCACCTGCGACAGCCTCCTACCACGATATCCTTCACTAATTACTATCGTTATCTGTATCAGATAATGCGCCACAAAACACCGACCTTTCCTTTTCGTTTTATATTTACATAATAATGCGTGGGGCATAGCGACCGCCGCCGAGGCGATGTTATTATAATGACGTCGGACGCGGACGACTCTGCGTCTTTATGCTCGCCTGCTACAAAGGTCGCGATACTTAGCTGAAGTACATTTAAATTACACAGTATTAGTCGTATGCTAACTAAATTTTATATATTTTAGATATATTTTACTTACAGTTCAAAATATAAAGTTTAAAATGTGATTGACTCAAGATTAGTCCCCAGTAGTCATTAAAAATATATTATAGCTCTTAATTTCTATTTCGTCGTAAAGCCTTGTTTTTTTTTTAAATATAAAGAAACATTTTCTTTATAATTTTAAAAAGTCAGTCAACTTTCAGACACGTGGTAAAGTAACGGAATGTTGCTCTTCATGGAACGTTCGACAATGTGGAGTTCGCTCTAATTGTGTGGGGGCTGCAATATGACGTCTCCCCATTCATAACGATAATAATCGTAGCGTAAAAGCATGCTTTCTAAATACGGGGGGGACTTTTCATGTAGAAAAGTTTTATGTTCCATAGGGGTGGTGTGATGTACCTATGAACTGTGTATATAATAAATCTTTAGTCAAGTTAAAATATGTCACTAAAAGTTTTTTGAAATTTTAGATTTTGTGCGTACATGAAATAGTCCAAATCAGTTAATGCACATCAATAGCGTCTGATGTAGCAGCTACTTTCTATACGTACAAGCTAAAAATTTACTTAAAAATAAAAATTTAAACTGATTTATAATAACAAAATTTAATATCTAAAGAATAAATCAAACTTATGTAAAATTAAAAAAAAATATGTATGCATGTTAAGTTTATATTTAATTTGCTTGTAAACCAAATCTCTTTTATAGTTACAATAAAACAGATTAAAAACTAAACGAATTTTAGAAACTATTATTACATATTATGTCAAGTTTTTTTTTTTCAATTAATTGAATCGCTGACGAATTTACCAAAGCGCCATCTTACTGACGTATGTTGAACTACTACGCCGTGTGGCCATAATGCGAAACTAGTAGTCAATACGCATAATTAAAAAAAAATGTCCAAACACGAAAACGTAAATTTTATCCAAAATAATATTTCAGATTTTTAATATAATTTATTTCAGATAAATTATCCTCAGTAACGAATATACTTTAACAGTATTTTAACCCGGTTCTCATAATGCTCGATGTTGATTGGTCGGATAGAATGGCGGGGCGCATGCGCCTTCAACATGTGCTCGTCAAAGCGAATACTGGCGCGTTTACGCCGAGATACCAGGGCCACAGCGCACTGTAGGAGTTACCAACACTCATAGTAAGCGTTTGACTAATATAGACTTTAACATAATGAAGCTAAGGTTGAAGATACTATAACGGTAATATTTCATTTTGCTAGGACAAACCGGCGCATAATAAAGCAGGGTTGTGTATAGCGTAATTTGAACGTTATGGACAGAAACACAAGACAGATTTTTAATTACAGTGGCAGTTTGTCATTAAATAGTTCCTAAATTTGACACGGGCGCTAGAGACCATTAGAAACTGTCTTGGAATGGGGTAAATTTTTTTACAATAGATTAATTGGGTTTAATTTTGTTTGCAAAGTTCATAGGTTAGCGGGCATTGATATCATATCAATTTTTTTTAATTGTCAAAATTTTCACATACTTAGGTATCTTTAATTAGTTTATATAATAATAATTATTATTATTGTAAATAATTATAAATGTCATTAATATTTTTTTTTCAAGACATTCTGAACTAACAGAATCTTATTTCATTTAAGTTTTCGTAAATATTTTCATTGGGCGTCGACATTTGAGTGAAGCTTGTAAAAATATGTTATAAGGAAATAATTATTTTAAGAGCGTTGTTTAGTAAGTAGAACTATATATATATGTTACTATTTCAAAATGTTTGCTAATTGATAAATATAAACTATGACCAAGAGTATTTCTCTTTTCAATTATGGACTAGTGTGTAGGAAGTATGTGAAGGCGTTCCCCTACATTAATCAGTAGGCATAATTATTGCAACGAAGCGAGTACGCCCACTTAACTACTCACATTACTGTTACAGGCTTATTTACAAAATGCATGCTCTGTACCTAGTACATGCTAGTACTAGGCGTATAGAACAAATAAAAGTCAAAACAATTGTATGTACTTAAAGATGAAATAAAAAATTGTTGCATTTCTTAAAGTCATAACGTCAAACAAAAATGGCGCAAATTCATTACTTCAACAAAAAAATAGTATATATACAAACAAACAACATTTTATAAACATGAATAACAAAGAGATTCTTGTTACTAAAAGTGAAATATTTCAAATAAACAAATGCAATATTCAAGAGAAATATTCAACGTCTCGTTGTAATGAAGTATCAAACAAACATGCGCAGAAAGAACACACTAGAATTCCGAGCAACCCTTGTACAATAACTTCAATGCCCGAACTTGTTTGCTGTCAGATATTCAATGTGATCTCAAGAAGGGCATCATTTAAAAAGAAGCATCAAATTTCTCACTGCGGCTCTTAGTTCTGAACATAAGCTCACGTAAGGGGAGCCCCTGTAATAATAAGAGACGAAAGCATGCGTGAAAAGGAGCCTAAAACCCTTGCGATAATTTCCGAACAGCTGCTGCCAGTGTCACAATACTCGGATTAATACACAAAATCTAAATTAAAATGCCATGCACCGAATATTTTTATATACAAAGCATTATTCAAGCGGGTTGATTTTGCGATGCAAACATTTTATTGCGCAACAAGCGGTACACAATAAAGCGCAACATTTATATTATACGCTGATATGTGATCTTGTGTGTTTTGCAAGCACTCAATACATTGCAGCGTTCGCTTTCGAAAAAAGAGACAAAGCTTACCTTTCTAATCCTCTTCTTCATGATACGCTCGGCGGCGTACACGCTGTCGCCGAGCTCCATTTTATGCATCCCCAGTTTGGTAAATGCGCTAATGCAAAACGCAAAAAACCAAATCCAAAATAAAGCACTGCAATCCAAATAATGTGATCCAATCACTGCATCCAATTTGTAGGGCACCGCAATCCGATACACATTCTCCAATATCACAATGCTCTTCCAACACTGTCACTATTCAAAGTTGCCGCGCGAACGTTGGTTCACTCCTAGTTTTGACGGTAACACGTCCACACACTTCGATGTCACAGCCGAACTGAAGCAGGGGGAGAAAGCGTCCGTCCCCTTCGTCCCGCGCCGCTCACTCTGCTATATCCCGACAGAGCGCGCTAGTTGTTTGAAAACAACCGCTCGATATCTGTAAACAAGTTTTCATCATACTATTCAATATTTTCAGCGCGTAATTGAACTTACTACCAAGTAGTGAACACTCATTGTAACCATTACCAGTCGGTACTGTACATTATATATAAGTAATTTTCATGCCACGATTTACATGTTTTCCCGTTAATATATTTATTATTATTTTATTTAATGTTATGATAGTAACTTATGTAAAATTTATAAGTACTTGTGTTTTCTACAATTAATGTTAATTATAAACATATCGTTAATGTAATTGATACCAAGACAGCGGCTTCGTCATTGAACTTCGTATCGATATGGTAGGTATATTGCGTCGGTTCGGCTATGAATGCGTCTCGCTCGAGTCGGCGGCGGGCGATTCCCCACGTTGTGGCGCAGCGTTGTGGAGGCCCGGTTACCAAGAGGGCGCCGTTGCCGCTTTGCGCCAGCTGCGAGAGAAAGACCGAGCGCCTACCCTATTATTTACGCGCGACGTTGCCACACCGACCGGCCTACGTTGATTACGAGGACACCGCTTTTACGTTTGATTATCCGGCATTAAGATACGAATGTATATCACTATACTGCAACTTTAGAATCAGTGCATACAATAAGCGTTTATTTTAATGTTGATTCTCAATTCTGAACTAAATGTAGCTAAAAATGTTGAAGATAAATACCTGTAAACGTCTGCTGATGTACTAAATTCCAAAGACGTGCACAAAATCCATTAATGGTAACATTAGATACACAAGAGTAAAACTGAAACCGGTTTTTGGATTGTCACAAAATCCGGCAGCGAAAACGTCTAGCTAACCGAACGCGCGTGAAGTAACTAAGGCATTTTCGGTCGTATCGAATCGGCTCGGCATTCGTGAAAGGTCGGTATTTTGGGGCTTGCGGGGAGCGCGGCAATGGCGCAGTGGATTGGGTGCGTGACGCGGGCGGCGGGCGACGTACGGTTGTGGCCAATGGCGTCGCAGTGGTGAGTGCCCCGCCCGCGGCTGAATGCTCGTTGCGTTGCGCGCTCTCGCTCTACCAGCTGCTGCGTTCGATCCCGGCTTTGTTTTTTGCCGCACGGCTCACATATAGAAAAATAAACGGACATTTTGGATTACGTGCGACGCGAAGGGTCTCCGGATCCGGGCGCGGCGCACGTTTATTTATTCTAGCGGCATCATAGGGAGAGAGATATGGTGCGATAAATAGACGCAGCTTGCGTTACGACACGTTTCGTAGCTCTAGAGCGGGTTTAACTTTTTTGGGGCCGCATTTTATAGTACGGTTAGAGATGTAAAAATGTTATGAAATTTGTACCGACTTCTTAACTTCTATAATGCTTTTTTGGGTTAAGTATTATGATATTATGTCTCGCATTTGAAATGCTAAACAATACTTATTGATCTCTTCGTGTTACTAAATATATATTTGAGAAAAAATTTGGCGTCCCTGAAAATCAAAAACTGAAGCTATTGAATTGAGTAGATACTCATATGTTTTATACATTGGTAAGTAAGTAAAAAACCATAACAAAATTAGAGACGACCAATTCCTCCCCAAGGCTTTTACTCACTTTACAAGAGATTTCTTAGAATGTCATAGTAAAAATATGTCACTATTGGTCACTTCATTACCTGATTTATAAGTGTGCGAAAAACAAATTTGATCTCGCGATCTATATCTGTTTTGTACGTTGGTCGGCCCGCAAACTGTTTGGTCCGTATGGCATACATAGCTGAGGAATTACTTTTTTTCATGTAGTCTGGGGAAGTCATCGTTTTCAGAATTTCCCGTTAGTGCAGTGCTACTGTTGCTGGCAGAGCTATAGTTGCTGGCAGTGATTGCTTCTGGACGCTCCTTTGAACTGAGAATCTTTAGATTTTATTTCAAACACACGTTTCAGATTCTGTAAGCCTCTAGTTTGGAATGTTAGTCGCTTTCAGTTTTATTGATGACTAATCAGATTTTTGGATCGCGGATTCGGGATTGGCAAGCTGAAGGAAGAATCCTTTACGAAGTGAAAGTCTTACCCGTTCCGCCAAAATTAGCATTGTTGAAGGAAGCAATATTTTTAAAAGTTGTTCTTTTTTCTCTTTATGCACGAAAGATTGCATTCTATAAAATCATAATCGGATTTTTTTCGGAATATTCAACAATAGCGCCATAGTGTGTTAGCTTAAGCGTGTAACGTCTTTGGTGCGATTCTACCAAGTTTTAAGCCTGAATTCGGATTTTTAATCAATTTTCTGGTCTAATTAAAGTCTAAGATGGGTGCCTTCGTCGCTCGTTATAGCAAACCCAGAAATATTAAGCGAGCTGACAAAAAGGAAGTAGATTTGTGCTTGCTGCATCCCAACGAAGGTGCTCGAATAGAACTCCTTTATCTGGTACTTGGTTAATGCAATGCGGAAACTGTTTCAGTCAAACGTGTAAACCGTTCGACAGGAAAAGTTACCGCACATTAATGATAAGTGAAGATATATTTGGATAGTGATGCGCATTAGTCTAGAAAAAGCGTGATTTCTACATACGAAAACATTGACGCCGGCAGACCATTGCGGCCTGCCGCTGCTCGCATTATTAAGGACGAAGCGAAATGCTTTGCACTAAGGCGCGGTAAGTCGTTAAAAATAGATGAATGGACATTAGAGGGTAATATCACTCGTTTATGTAGAAAGTCATTGCACGTAATGAAAATAACGAAGTAGAGAAAATACATAATATTGTCAATTTAACGCTACAACAGCATGTGCGTGTTTCGATAGCCGAGAGTCACCTCCACACCGTTTTATGTTCAGTTTCATTGTCATTTAACATAATTTTGAATTGAGATAAAGTCTTACATAGTTGTAAGTAGATAAAAATTATCTCTCTACTAGGGCGGTGTGTCCTAATAATCAATAAAATTAAATTTATATCAATATTTCATGAGATTGATAACGAAATGGTTTTAAACAATTCGGACGTTATTTTTTTAGTCTTCATAATTCCCATGAACATTTCAACTATTCAGTTTGATGGAATGTATATGATAATGATTGCGAATGTGTATTTTGAACACTCACGCAGGTAATTGATGTCAGACAATGGGAATTGTACAATACCGTGACGTCATGCGCTTGATATAATCATTATAGTACAGTGCAGTTTCGTCGAGAATAATTATTAATTTCAAAAGAGACATGGTTGGACCGAGTGTTTTAAAGACACTGTCTAGGTGAATACCACCGCGGCTAATTCCTGAATTTCCTATGGAAAGGTGTTTGCTGTGGGTCGTAAGAATGGGGTAAGGAGACCCGTCTTAGATTTTCAACTTCATTATTGTTAATTTCACCTTTTATCTGTCACAGTCACACTAATGAGACTAACAGAATGAGCTAGATTAAGGAAAACATCTAAGCGAATTTTATTGGTGCCTATGGATTTTTACTAATTTTAGTCTGATTAGTTCGCGGCCTGTTTGTCTCAGCGGTTTACCGCTTAATTTGTAACCCTCTGCGTTACCAAGTTCAATTCCCGAGCCGTATGAGTAATCGATTTTGATGGCGGTAGGTTTTATCACACTCATTGTCAACTTGCTGCCATAATAGCATGGTTGTATTCCGGCTGTCATATATGTGAGAGCCAGAGCATTCCGGATGAGCACACTTCACCATCTATGGCCTCAGTGTGAAGTATTAGGCATTTGTCGTATAAAAAAATAAACAATACACTCATTATAAATTGTAATGAAGTTAATAAACAATATTTATTTTACTCTGTCCTTTCTACCAATACGACATTCATGTTTATTATATTACGTATTAGGAAACAAATAGTAGTTATATAACAGTAATCACATAATGGCCGGTCGTTGTGTTGTTAGTGACATTTCCATATCTTCGATAAACTTATACGGGAACATAACAAACGTGAATTGACGAACCGATTCGCGTATTCGTTGTTATTCTACGGGCGAAGTGTGGTATGCGGGTGGTTAAGGGAACCTCGTGAAGGACGTGTACGGCATCCGAGTGTGCATATGGACGCCTGTATTTAGGAATTCAGGCAAACCTTTTACGGTATTTATTATACAGTTTTATCGTTTTACTTTCATGTCTGTTAGTAATGGTTGGAAGTAAAATTATTTTAAAATGGTAGAAACGATAAAATTATCTTTTGTAGCATATATACTAAAATATGTTTACGTATACTTATATATATACGAATTTTATTGAAAACAATTTATAAACAAATATATTGGATGAAGCCGTATAAATATGTTTGTGCTTAAGATGTGAATATATTTGATAATTAATAAAAACGACTTAAAAAGCAGGAGCTATCGAAAAATAAATTTTAGCAGAAGAATAAGAAAGCAAAACACTTAAAAACTATTTATGTTATTTTAGGACATGACATACGGTCATTACATTTGAACATGAAAACACATTTGCGCTTGTTTTTCTAAAGATTTAAGCTGTACCTATGGATTGTCCTGTATCTAGAATGCTCCTAAATAGTAGATATTGTAGCATTAGTATTATTTTAGTCGGCTTCTCTTTTGAATGGCGTATTATCGGACCATAACTGCTGTGTAATTTATTAGCGCTTTCTAAAATATGTATTAAAACGATATCAAAGGTATTTTTGAAAAGGCAAAAACTTGCAAACTGTACAACCGGTTTCAAATAGCTTAAATGTACAGACAAAAATTGTTATAATTTTAAAACAATATTACTGTTTATTTCGGAAATTTACGAAGATTTATCGTCATAAGTTAGTAGTATATTCTCAGAATACCTATATAATACTACTGTTTAATTATACATATGGAAAATTAGTATTTAATTTAAATTATTATACAGATCCGACGTGATAAATATTGGTAGCGTTTGAGATATGGTTTTGGAGAAGGATGGAGAGGGTAACTACTGAAAACACAAGAGAGATAATGCTGGGATACTTCATACAGCACGCCGAATCAAAGAACTATAACAGGAAAATAAAGGACATATAGATGAAAAGAGAAAACAAGGTAGATGGGAATTACATATTTGGATCAAAGAAAGGAAAAAGTTTACATTGTATCTTAATTGAATGTCGTCGTGCGGAAATGCTTGGATAGTGTTCTACCTACAAGAGCATTGCTCGTAAAGTATCATATATAATAATGAATTGATAATTCTATAAAAAAGAACTCGGTCTTTGCATACGCGACTAAGACGCCGACCGCTACGTTGGTTATATAACAGATCTCTGTGATCGCCGTGATTCGGAACATCAAAAGGCTATTTTGAAATGAACCCTTTTCGGTGCAGCAGATTTACGGACGGCAATAAAAAGTCGCCGAGTGCGGTCGCCATAGACGCTTAGTTGATAATACGGGTGGGCTGTTTGAGTGTGGCATCGTTTGGGAACACTAAACTCTTTCATTAATCAATGCAACTTTATCAAAATAACGAACACTGTCTGTCATTTTGTACATTTTAAACAGTTGCTCGGATGGGACTTTTTGTTTTAATTGGTAAATATAAACGGACATTTTAAAATTATGGACATCGCGATTCGTATTCTGACTGGGTGGCCTAGCTAAACTTGATCCACCCAATTGATTGTCCCAATGTCGTGGCGGTGGTCTTAGTGACTATGTTTTGTTTACCCACGGTGTAGCGAAGAGAAACCAACCTGGTCGGCAAGTAGTATAGGGTTGATCTGTGGTGATCCGTCGCTCCAGGTGAGCTTGGTGAACTCATCTTTAGATGTGTGCTGGTGGGCTGTGGAGGCAGGGTAAAGTTGCATTGCTCTTCGCAGCCTTGGAGAAGTCGCGGAGGGAAAGAATTGTCGAGTATAATTTACCTACCCTCGACTAAGCGGTATTGCACTGCAATCTTTTTCTCATCGTACATTCGTTTTCCCGATTAATTCAGCGCGAAGTTTTAGACAGTTATAGTATATAATAATAAGCCCTTACGCTCTAACAGTCATCATCAGCGGTTGTCGATTTGAAGCAAGATCGTTTGACTTATTCGTCGAGTAGTTAGTCAAACGTCAAATGCTAGGGCGCTCTCTGAAACGAAATTTTTAGTGTTTATTAGGTAGAAGAACGATGAAGAATATAATATGTATAATAATAGATGAAGAATACGATGCGGTGGCATACGTTTCCTTCCTGCCTTAATATCATATGATATTAAGTGACAAAGAGGCTGTAAATATTGAAGCGTGTTTCGACCAGAAAAGTCTGGCTATTAATGTAGACTGCCGGAACACAGCAACACTGACATTGAGGTTGGTAGTTAATCAGGCAGGTTCGCAAGCAATGTCACGCTGCTGCATCAAGCGCAGCGCGTGATCGCCGTCAGGGCACTCAGGGGGTACCGCACCGTCTCGCTCGAGGCGGCGTGCGTACTTGCGGGTTTTGTGCCCTGGGATTTGGAAGCCGTAGCGCTCGCTGAGCTTTACGCCTGGAGGACCGCCATACGGTCCCTCAACCCAAGGTCACGATTGGCGCCCGTGGCGGTGAGAGAGCGGAGACTCCAACTCCGACCGTTCTTGCTCCAGGAGTGGAAGCAGCCGTTGCCCGAACATTGAGCTGGCCGCAGGACGGTCGAAGCGGTTCGTCCTGTGTAAGTGGAGTGGACGGGCCGGTGACACGGCGTATTATAGTTCCGGGTCACCCAGGTACTCTCGGGGTATGGTTGCTTCGGGTTATACCTCTGCAACGGGGCTCGGCGCGAGCCCACGACGATGTGCCACCACTGCGATCGCAACATGGTGGTCACCCCCGACCATACCCTCGCCGTTTGTGAAGGTTGGGACGGGCTTCGCGTTGACCTCATCGCTGCGATCGGAGCGGACCTCTCGCTCCCGACCGTTGTGATACGGCTAGTGGGCGGTGAGTTAGGCAGCTCACCGCCTGCGCTCTGGCCTTGGCGGACGGTGCGAGAGTATTTCCTTGCACTGGACGGTGGTTGTCCAGAAGGGCGCGAGACGATCCGCCGCCGGGGCGCAGGTCATGCTATAGCAGATACCGGCTTTAGGTGACTAGCACCCAAAATGATTTCATCCCTCCCAAAAAAAAAAGTTCGCAAGCAAGCGACAAACTTATGTGCCAGTGCCGCAGTTATTACATAAATAATGATATACCGTAAGCATTTAATAATTTATTAAAATGTATCCAAACGACAGTTTTATCCTTTTTAAAGAAATTTCGCGCACGGGTATGTAAAATATAGCATAAAAAGTCATAAAGGTAGAAAGATAATATTTAGTCATCATTCATCGTGACTTGTCAATGTCAAATAAAGACTGTCGTCAATAAGGAATTTGAGATTGGGTTCAGACATTTAAAAGGAGCATCTAGTAAATAATAAACATTATTCATCTTGCAGATCTATGTTACGAATCAGCGGCTGCCTAATAAGGCGGTACGAGGGTTGGTTGACCGTTGGGCCGACGCCCGATAATTATCTAAGGTCGGCACGCAGGAAGACGCGTCCAGAAATATTTAAATGACAATTAATCTTGCTGATATGCATCAGGAGCTTTCGCGCGGGAGTTAAAGAGTTCTTTGATGATTGAACACTTTCAAAATTGCCTTAGATTTTTAACGTTTACATTTTGTACATAATAAGGATTTTTGGAACATTTTGTAACTTCATCTCAATCACAATATCTTAATGAAAACATTACAGAAGCAAAGATGAAGGGAAAGAAAAGAAAAGGAAGGTATAAAGGTGTGGAGTTGTATAAAGACATAATGGATATAACATTAAAAAGATCAAAGTAAAAATATTAAAAGCGATTTGTAAAACCGGCAACTGTGATGATGTTTATATGGAGAAAGATAAATCATTTTATGCATTTATTATAGAATTTCATTTGATATTATCTGTATCTATCAGTATAAGATGAAAGTATAGATCTTAGAAGAACATGATGACAAATACTGTGTTCTTAAATCCGTGATAGTTTCGTGCATTGAACCCCTATAGTGCTGGTGGTGATAGGTGAATATAATGAAAAGTGATGAAATTTAAGGCTACTATAAAGAAACCGTGATTAATTAAATACTAATAAACCAAGATTTAGGTCTTTTACATATAAAAGTATTATCAAATATCAAACCTTTTTACATTTCCATTATCAAATCTGTAGACACGAAAAGATTGTATTTTAGTGTTAGAAATATAATTGATTAACGCAATTCTTTTTGGTACATATTAATGGCTGCAATACCCTATTTTACATCAGTTTGACTAAGTTTTTTCCTTTAGGATCTAACTAGGTTTTTACGAGATTTTAAAAGTAAAAGTTTTTAATGTACTATTCATGTTAATCTTTTTTACATTTACCGCAGCGTATTGATAATGAGATTAAAGTGATGAAGAAAGATAATATAATTTGTTCCGAATTCAACCTAAAGTTAAAAGAGTATTCAACGATATAAATTCGTTAACGAAAGAAAGGAAAGGGGATCTATAAGGAGTGAATATAAACATAGGGGGGGTTATAGTCCGTACTTGATATATCCCTCTATTTAAAATCATAGTTTAGCGAACTTTTTGTCACGAAGTATTAGAACGACGTATATTTAATGCAAATAGATTTATTAGTAAATTTCAAAGCACTGAAGAGGTTTGCAAAATTTTGAAGATCGATACAAATTCTATGGGACATGTTTATGTTATTTATAAACGTTCTTAGTTCAATACGCCTTGCGATTAATTAAATACGAATACGTATATGTATGTAGTAATGCAGTATTATTTAATTATAATTTATAGGTGAAATATAAAATATTACAATTATTAAATATTATAATTGGTAGGTTTCATTAAACGAAAAACGAAAAGAACGAATAAAAATTTTACCAATAATAAAATCGAAATTTACTCAAAGAAAATTATAAAATAGTATTTACTGTATTCACAAAAGTGGATATTTAAAAATCATTCATATTGATGAAAATTAATTACTTAAAATACTACAATGTACATAGACTCATCGATAAAAAGACCAAAGTATAAGGTAAAAAGAACAATGCTTCATCATCTGTAATTAGACGCTAACAAATCATAAATAATGGGACCGCCTTTTACCGAACAAAAAAAAACTTTATGATTCTTTATGGAGCACTAGAGCGAACGCCGGCAAAAAACTGCTATGTGCTGTTTGAAGCAACAAGCAAAAAATAAACTGACGTATTTAAATACCTAATTCTCGGGGATTTCAATTTTGAAGACGAAGGAAAAGGTTCGTTTGACAAAGAACCTGAAAAGCACCCTGTCGATCTAACGAGCACCTTTCCCATTGTCGAAACATTTTAAGCTCAATCCGCTGACTTAGCAGTCTGTGGTTGAACGGTTAGCTGCTTGATAGCTTTACATCGCTTTAGGATGTACAACCGACAACCGAACCCCGGAGCAAAATTACCAAGGGCATCGCATTCATCGGGCGACTATAGATTCATACGAAAATATACTTTCGTACATACAACTTAAGGTATAGTTTTTGATACATACATCAAATTCCATTCATTTATCTTATGTAGGGGATGCGAGTTTGTACAAAATTGCACGTCTCTGTCCTGACAATAGGCATTCTGCGAACGGATCCGCTTTTTGCAATGCCTTTGCAAATTTGTGAACGTTACCATGTGGCCTGCGAGGCGCCATACAAAGAATTGAGTTGAAAAGGATGAAAGGAATAATTAACTGGAGGAGGTATTATTTGTAATTTGCTTATGTGGTGCAAAATGGAGCACCAATATTTTCACTTTTATATCTCCAATATGAAGTAATGATAGGTTTTTGAAAACAACAGAGTCAATATTGATATTTTCAATGTGAGCGGTTGATTTTTTTAAAACATTTTATTATTATAGCCTACGAATTAAATGATTGCTGGTTTACACTCAGAATCAATCCCTACCAACATCCCTATCAATGGTCAGGCACAAGTAATGTATGAAAATAAAAAAGAAAATTATCAAATTTATATTATCTGCGTATGAAATGTTAGAGGTTGAAAAGACGCATGCGTCAAAAACAATTTCCCGTAGTGACGCGGAAACACAGAGCGTGTGTAATGATTAAAGGAAAATGTATTTGCTTCCTATTCAATATATAACAGTGTCATGTGTATGAAACAAGGAAAAACTAATGGCTTCTTTGACACGATTGTATATAAAGGATTATGTACTCAAGATATTTATTTTACAAAATAGCAGGCGATCTGCATAACTTCGGGGAATCCATCTTTTTTTCAAATAATATGTATAAAATATGCGTAATTAATATAGTTTACGATTAATGTTAATATTATGTATGGGAAAGTGACATTCTTATGCCTTCACTTGTGAATAGCATGAAGTAAATCCCGATCAATTTTGGTATAGAGATCGATGGAGCATAGTAAAAGATGTAGACTATCTCGTTCATGAAAAATAAAAATTATATTTTCTAGTGTAAAAGTACGTTGCGATTTTGAACCACGGGTTTAATACCTGAACCCACTTAGGCAAAGCTGTGATCAAATTCGATGTTCAATGTTTTAATTAATATTATAAAATAATTGCAAAAGATTTACTTATCACACGAAGAAGTATTGTTGATACGTAATACGTACCACATTTATGCATTTCTCGACATTGTTCCATAGTAATCAACGAAATACAAATTTTCCTGCTCATTTGTAAATATTATACGTTACTTGTTGTTTGGCATTTCATAAACATCAAACGTCAATTCGTTCGCTTATTCTACACGCATCTAATGGCTTCTTATTAAATAGAGAAAAAAGTTTTGTTTTATTAAAGTTGTCATTATTGAGACAAGTGTGAATCGCTAGTCATTTGGAGAACATCATTTATGAAAAAGTTCATTGATCAGTCCAATAAACTAGCACATTAGTCTCATTAGTTAGTTATTTTTAGTTTAGACATACTTTTAGTATATTTAGCTATGTATAGTAATAGCTTAATCATTTTAATATTGTTGTAATGATTTGATTAACGCACGGAATTTTAACTGTAATATCAAATTTACAATATTTAAAATCTTAAAATGGCCTACATATATCAAACCATTTGAGAATGAGCACTTTTTTAGAAGTTTTAATTAAGTAAAACAACGTAAAATAATTTTATTATTTTTATCGTATTGACGCTGTCATTTAATTCCATTTCATTTGTGCCAACTAGTACTGATATACTCGTAATAGTGTTGTCATTTTTATCCCTGCTCTGTGAGAGTTTTGTATGCAAATGATCATCCAGTGATTGCGTTGATTGTCAGAGCTATGAAAAAAATTTAATTGATACGTCCGAAACATCTAAGAGGATTAATCAACGTCGGAATATTGCTTAAAATCGTGTTCAGTTCGACGACATCCGATGGAATAAGATTTCGTTAACAAAGTCGTTTATGAGACTTAAGTTTGGTAGAATAATTGAAGCGTCGATTCATCGTTATAGCCACTACATATGGTCACGGAATCGACAGTTAAAATATATATATTATGGTCTGAGGTACTGAAAACATATAATGTTTATTAAAATGATAAACAATGGAAAAACTATAGCGTAATGAAAGCGAAATTCTTAGAAGCGTAACTAAAAAAAAAAATTATTAAAAGACGGTAAATTCGACAGAGCATCACCACTCTCCAGGGGGACCCCTTTCAAATATTGTAACCCCGATCGGAATGCATGAAGAGATAAAAATTCTGTCCCAGTACCGTTCGCTCGAAGTGTTTTTAATAAAATTACAAACGGCAAAGTGATGTATGCGGGGGGACGGCGCGGCGGAGAGGAGTGAGAGGGGGTGCGGTGTGGGGATCGGGGGGCGGAAATTGAAAACCCCGCGGCAACGTGCTGGCTTCATAAATCCACCCTCGCTTATCTGCAGCAGTGGAGCACTCGGCGCACTCTTATGGGTTCAATGAAGTGTGTCTTGTGATTCATGGCCTTTAGGATTTTTCGCCTGCCATCTAATTCGTTTGACATAAAATATTGTTTATATGCTGTTAATGACCATTGATAAAAACCGTGTATTCATTAAGTGGACTAAACTAAAGAGATACGTTAGAGTATACCGCAACATGCGTTATTTGTTGTTTATCCAAATTTGTTTGGCAACTGTTCGCATAGTCGACTGTTACTAAAACTGTAAGCCTTAATATTCTAGGCTCTTTAATGTAGCCACTTTAAAATTGTTATAAATAATGAATCAAAAGCTACTTTAAACGTATTATAATTTTTGGCAATTAATATGATGCGATTATACTTACATTATATTTTAATCACATGGAAAAGTTGACTCTTTTTAAATTTTAAGTGTCAAACCTAATTTTATCAGGATTGAACACACATTAAGTGTATATAAAAGAGGCTAAATTAAATTTTTGTATTAAAACGCACAAGAAAATTATGTACCCCTTTTTATGGCATAGCTTTTTATAGCATATAGCACGAACGAACGAGCGTTAGGTTAGGTATTATAGGTATTTACGCGGAGAAGATTAACAGAAATATTTTCTTTTCCTCTCTTGGTTACACGCAATGCGCCCACTTAATCCCTAAAGCTATACCAAAGACCTACCACCACCCATGGCCCACCGATACTCAGTTCATACGGGCTGAATCGCGGTAGGGTGTACGCGGTTTGTTGCGAATGTGTGCGAAAGCGTTCCCGTGACCCTACTGTAAAGCGCCGAAGATGGAATATCGTGGCGGTTTTAGTCGGTACAAGTCCGACATAATCTGCCTTTGCCCCCACGAAGGTAGATATGCGAAGTCATTTCCCAAACGTAAAAAAAAATAAAAATAAAAAAAGGGGTATACGTGGTCTTTACCTCTGTTCAGCTCCGCGTATATCTTCTTGAGTCCTTATAAATTACTTTTTCGTGAGCCTATCCAATATGCGTTCCCAATCCCCCTTTCCGGGTCGGACATGACACTTACACTGTCGATTCTGGCGTTACTGCCTCTGAACCTAATTTATGTGACCGCCCTGTTTATTACCGTTATTTATATATATTGTTTATTTTAGTACGATTACCAACGGAGATCGCTAGCTCTCTTTGCTCCTTCTTTGGTTTTTGCTTCGCCTTTGGTATTATTCTCCGCAGAGGTACAGCTGGAAAATGCTTTACCCCGGGGAGGCTATCTAGGGCTAGGCCTGCACCTCGAGAGGGCCGTGTATATTCGTCTTTGCTTCACTGAGGGCGTCCAGACTATAGCTATTAAGCTTCTCCGACTCACCAAGGCAGGAACCAGTTCACGCGGATCTTAGAAGGCTTAACGTCTCTCATAAGATTCATTTAAATATATCTGCCTCGTTATTTTGTTTATATGTAGGAGGGGCGATCAAAAAGTAATGATAATGAGTATAATAAAACAACGATTCTAGTTTAAGTTTAATTTATTTGTCTACATAGTCTCCTAACAAGTCGATACATTTAGTCCAACGGTTCTCTAAACCTAAAATACCCTATAAAAAATACTTTACCTTGGCTATCCCAAAATGCCACTACAGCAGCCATCACCTCGCTATTATCCTCAAATTTTTTGCCCGTGAGGTGTTCCTTGAGCCGAGGAAACAAATAAAAGTCAGTGGGGGCTAATCTGGAGAATAGGGCGGGTGTTCGATCAGTTCGAAGCCTGCTTCTCGAATGACAGCCATCGCAACT
>DWQX01000256.1:0-50994 GCA_018245475.1 Pharmacophagus antenor | reverse complement strand
TATATATATATATATATATATGTATCAACGGTTCTCATTGTTTTCCCCTGGGGTGTTTTTTTTTAAACATGTCTTGACAAAAAAATGTTGAGAATCTCCTCGCACTCCTTTTATTTGCTTTCTAAACCCTAAACAATAAAAAAAAACTATAGTTGTGTGGAAATTTCAAACAGTAATGAAACGGGATTTCAAAAAAAAATGCCTTCGCGGGGACAAGTACAGGTTATGTCGGACTTGCATCGACTAGAACCCCTACGGTTCACCCTCTTCCGCCTATGACGAAGTCACGGGAAAATTTTTGGCACACTTCCGCAACTTCGCCGTCGATGCCCACTCACACAGAGCAGGCCCCTCTCGGAGCTTTCGAGGCCCACAACCTCTCGGTGGTCGACGGGTCGGAGAATATGACCCGTCAACCCCATCTCGGAGACTTTTGCGACGAATTTCGGTGACGAATGTTCCGTGTCTGCCACCCGAAGTCCCCATTAAGGCGGCATGAGGCGGTTGTGCGCCGTCCTCCTGCGACCCGTGCGTCTGCGGCTGCGACGAAGGGTCCTCTTCCCTCGCCCGCTCCGCCGCCTCCTTCTGTATGACTTCTTCGCAGAAGGAGACCATCACTCTCCGGGACGTGTCCCTATCGACCATGGCTTCCACCACACTATGTACCGCGAGCAGCTCAGCGCATTGAGCTGACCACGCCGGACGCTCCGCAAGAGTGTGCCGCGAAGTGTCCTCCGGGCTGATACAGTAGTGGCACTAGGTGGAGGGTACCCTCCCCGCAACGTTGCACGGGTACCTCCCGAAGCACCTGTGTGCCTTATTTCAGTCTACCTAACTTAATTCACAGATGAAATGAGACATGAGTACTTAAGTATAAATAACAAAAATTAAGAAATAAATGCACAAAATATTTAAATAAGTCATTACATTTTTTTTCGTAAAATTTTTCTTAAAAACTTTTGTGTATCTAAATGTACACTTGACTCTGAGTAATCAAACTTCAACTATTATATATTACAGTGCTGGTCTCTTACATTTAAAGCTTGTTTTATTTGTATGTTGAAAGGTGTAAAATTATTTTTTTTGTTTCACTTAGGTGAATAATAGATGGCGTTGAATTGAGTATTCTTAAGAAAAACATAGAAAAACTAAATTTTATTAATTTTTTTTATAAGGAGCGAGAAATAGTATGCACTCTGTATGTGTACTTAATATACACCACATAAGTATAATAATAGTGTTACAAACACCGTTGGCCACAAGAACACAATGGTTATTATGAAATAGTAATCTTATAAATTACATATTTTAAGTATTAAAAAGAAAAGAAAATAAATAAAAGGATAAAAAAAATAATTTCTTAGTTATATCTCGGTAACTTGATATTTTGTTGATGATAGATTATTGAAATAATTAAAAAAAGGCAATTTATTTTACTTATTTTCATGATTAGTTGTCAATTAATCTATACATATAATAAAATTGTAACAGCGGAATCTGTACTTTCAACTTTTTTTTATAAATTTTAACTCAAGTACACTTTAATTAGGATATAGAAGTGAAATTCCTTTTTTTATTATTTTTATCTGTCTGTATCTCTTTGACCGCCAATCGCGAATAACTACTCGATAGGTTATTATGAATCTTGGCAAGTCGGTTCCTTATTTTATGGAATATCATTGAGGGTACTTTTTATCCCGAAAAATTAAGGGATCCTACATGAAAGCGGGTAAAAACATTTTACTTATACTGAATTATCTCAAAAGTAATAAATATTAAAAAGATTATGAATGGAATCATTTGAGTAACTTTTGCCCAAAAATATATAACATTCGTATTTGATTGAGTATACTTTGTTTAATTTAATAAATTACCACTTGATAGCGCTCTTAAGAACTTTCATTTTATGAACGTAACAGTGAGAAAATCCTGGGAAATTATGTATGGTTCACATCTTAAGAAATTAAATTAAGTTAAAAGATATCACGATATTTATAATTTTAGGCGGTACAAAGTTCGCAGAGACAACTAGTATCTAATAACCCATGATAAAGATGACGTTCTCAATTTAAAGCATATCTGTCATATGTTTGTTATGTATGACAACTTATTATTACTTATTTAGTGTGTCCCCATATTGATAATTAGTTTATTGGACGAAAACATCATTGTGGACTACCATAACTTATAAAAAAATTACTATAAAGGTGGGTAAACAGATAAATGTTTATGTAT
Organism: Pharmacophagus antenor; assembly: GCA_018245475.1. Taxonomy (NCBI): domain Eukaryota; kingdom Metazoa; phylum Arthropoda; class Insecta; order Lepidoptera; family Papilionidae; genus Pharmacophagus; species Pharmacophagus antenor. The sequence goes on along the minus strand of DWQX01000256.1, from coordinate 48,759 downwards.
TTTATTACTCCTGTCGAAATTGTTTTGTAACTGAAGAGGGCAAATAATTCTCTATTCGACTCTAAACGGCTTAATTTTATTAAGTACTTCGGTTTTCGATCATTTCTTTTTTGTTGGAACATCTAAAAGTTGGACTAACAAAATGTTAACTGCAATAGTGAAAAGATGGGAAAGATTTAAGCTAACTCCTAACAATTCCTGATAAATGTTTGTATTTTTCAAAATATATTCGTCGGCGGTTCGATTTTTTGTAGATTATATTTTCAGTGTTTTTTAACGCATTATCCGCCAATGTGCCAACATTGGGACACATTATTTTTTTTTCTGACTATAAATTCAGAACCTAGAATAATTTTTTAATTTTTTCCACATTTCATCACAAAAATGTTCCTGCTGCTTTGTTTTTTCATCCTTATGCTTCTTGTCCTACTTTTTCACTATTATAATCTTAGATTAATATTTTGAAACAAAAATAATATTAGAAAACTATTACATTGAAATATAAATTTTTTATAATATATTTTAAGATTATGTAACGAAAACATGAAGAGCCAAAATGAAATTGTTCGAGTAGGACATTATTCGAATGTATATTTCTCGTTAATTTTCTCGTACGCCTTATCATCTTAAAAAAAAAAACGTAAACTTAGTGTACAAAATTTAATTTTACCATAATTGTTATCATTTCATTTACAGTATCTCGTATGATTTCGTTTCGATTACGAAGATATAATGATTTTAATATATTGATAGTATAAATGAAATCACAAATAATTATTTTAGAGTCGTGCGGTGATGTAAATTTCTGGTACAAATTTAATTTATTATTTATTTTGGTATTTATAAATACGTAGTTTGTTTGATAGGAAACGAAAACCTATGAATAATTAACTAATCAAGTTAAATCGATCGGGATTACACATTAAAACGTTATAAATTGTACGTTACACAGATCGTTAGTAACCGCTGCATTATGGCCTGAGCGTTACCCGTACAATCAAATTAGCATAATCGAACAGGTTTAATCATTAACACTGCCAGTAATGTGTTTACGATTAATACTTTTTTAATCCTCTTGCATATGCAAAATGTTCTAATACAATAACGACCTCATCAAAATATTTATTTCTTTGAGATTTTAGTAAAGAACAAAAATTCTTTGTTTTACGGATTAATGCGGTTTATTTCATACATTTATAACATTTCTTTTTTAAAAAGCTCTGATAAGTTCGGTAGTTATCAAGTCTTTTTACATTTGTCCATTGTCTAAAGCACATATTTACTTTATTAACATTCTACATCTACATCAGATTGTTATGTCATCCGCGATAATGAATGTAAATATGTTAATGAGTGTTTCATCAACTATCTCCGTGGCGTAATAGTTTATTGTTTGCATTGTAAAACTTTCTCGAGTTCGATTTCGATGCAATATGAGTAGCAAAGTCTAGATGGAAGTGTTTTTTTAACTGGCTTAATTAGCTATTACCTGCAATTTAAACCTGCCGTCATAATAGCATTGTTGTTTCTTTCGAACATATATGAGAGAGCTAGGGTATAACGGGCAGTTAACATAATACGAAATTGAATTCAAACATTAGTGTATTGCCATTAAACAAAATGTTCAATATATGATCACGTTTTCTTTTAAATAATACTATTTAACTAAACCTTTGTTTTGTAACATATTTCGTTATTATTAAAATTTCTTATAAAGAACTCCCGGGCCACAGAGGACGGTTTAAAAATATTCCAGGCATAAATATCTTATTTAAAATTAACGTCCCTTGTTCACAGTCCCTCCGTAACTGTGACGAGGGCAAACCACTGTTAATGAGTACACGTACACGATACGAAAGAACACAAATACACCATTAGTGTATGCAGTTGTACATATGTATGTGATAATTATCACACAGCAGTTTGTACGCAATTATTCGATTATATTTTATAGAATTATTACGAATGACTTCATGACTCGTATTGCCGATATTCTGCAAAAGGTAATTTTTTATATTTTTTTATCGGTTATGGGCTAACATTTGTCTTTGATTTCACCTAATGCTAAGGGACAAGTCGAGCGTATATGGTGAAGCTCGTTCGCTCAGAATACTTCTGGCCCTCAGGTGTATGACTTCCGGAACACAGAATCGCTGTTATTGCGGAATATTGATATTAAAAGTGATAACTAGTCATTATATTGCTATGTTATTTTCCATTTATGTAATTTTGTGCTTGTATTATTTTATTAAATAATAAGTCACGCGTTTTAATTGTGACTTCCATTTCTGGGATAGACAATTGATTAGTTGTCAGTTAAAATGTTAAGAAAACTTTATCGACGCGAATCTCCGGGAGTTTATCGAATGAGATCACATTAAACAGCTTCATTGCAGGCGTTAATTGAGATAGCAAATTAAAGTTATCGACTTTATAAGTAGATACATTTTTAGTAGAATAAAATTAATTGTTTTCCAAAAAAAAATCCTCACTGAATTAGTTTTTGGTCAAAGTTGATATTAAAGTTGTAAATGTCGGCAAATGTTCCATAAAATATCTAAATAATCCTTGTGTTGAGCAACTTTGGCCGTAAGTAAGGATGATTTTGAGTTTTAGATATAGATGTATTAGATTGTATAATCATTAATAACTTTTTGTTCGCCAAATATTTACTGGTTTGCAAATGAGTATCTGTCATCAAAAAGTGGAGCCAGACTTGTTTAACCATAAGTCATTGACCTAGGATTAACAGCATCAATAGTAATCACAATTGATGTAATTTCATCTTTGTTAATATCTGTGTATGATATGAGTTAACATGTTTATTTTTAAAACAATTATATCAAAATTTTTCTGTTAAAATAAGACTAAAATGTAAACATATATAATTTCAATATCGATAATGAAGCACAAGATTAAGAACGTACTAAAAATAAGCCCAAATTATTATTGTTGTCTGGCATACATTTGTAATAAAAGAAACTAACAACAAAACAACACGAACACACAAAACCAACTTAGCTTCGATATAAAGGTGAATGCGAGGTGAGATCAAATAAAGGACACAATTTTTTTTACTCATCAGTTATTTTTTAGTCCATCGTTATTACAAAATATGTATATAAAAGAGTCAAAATCGTTGAATTTAGATCAAGCATTAAGATTAAATATCTAAAGTGATCAAGTGACCTTTAGACATTTGAAATATTTGGAACTTTTTGTCTTGGCGGGTTAATACTAAGATATATGTAAGAGATTTATTTAAATAACGTTTAAGGTTATCGATCTATAAAACTGTCAAAAACCATTAAACCTTACGAAATGAATATTCAGCATATAAAAGTGTCAATTACAAAAATACGTATGTATCCGACTTCTGTATAGATTGAACTCTCAATATACTTCATGAAACATCGACTACGTACTATGCCTAAAAGTGCATATGTCTTACTTACATCGCAATCCTTTCACATGTCTTAGCGAAGACAAAAACCTATTTTCAAGCGTATCACTTGTGACCGATCTGTCTCTTTCAGCCCTTTTTGAGTCTAGCTGTCATTGATCCCCCGTTCGATAAATCACTCTCTTGAGATTAACAGAAGCATGAAATTGTCGAGAGAAAATCAAAAAGTTAACATTTCTTATTGCAATTGAATATATTTTGTTGTAGTAACTTTGCTGAAAAACTAGAATAGTCAAGACCAATTGGATACTATTACATAGTGAAGTATAACGTTTAAAAAAAGTTAAGCCAATCGTTAAAAAAATTGTTTTTTATAAACTAAAAGAACTGAATACATTTGAATGATGTTGGTCTCTGATGGCCTTTTGATGACGATTACAACTATCAAGCATCAGAGTCAGATCCCCCCGTTAGAATCTAAAAGAAAAATATATTATTTCATTAATACAGGATTTTAGCTTAAAATTCAAATACTAAATATAATGTAAACTATAAGATATTTGCCAACTATGAAGTTATTTATTTTAAAAAGTCTCTCGGTAATCCTCAACGATGTAATCCGTCGCTTTAGATACAAATGTTTCAATGAATTCCAGTAGTACGTAATGAGCAATGTTTAATGAATGATATAGATGTCGATAATAGTATAACAAAGAAGGCAAGGAAAATGACTTTTATTGTTTATTCTTCTGACTTAGTTATTATACACCTTAAATATAGGTTACAATAGATAGTCTTAATGCCTAATTGCATTCTCACCCCGTCAACCCAAGGCGAAACTAGAATTGGAAGTGGGCTGAATAAATGTAGGAAATTTAAATACAAACATTAAAAATATAAAACAAATACTACAAATAAATTATTTTTTATTAAAATGCATTTACTCCACTTTTCTTTCATGAAGAAATTCCTGAATATGTATTGAAAACATATTCGGATGTGTTTTAACGAATTATATGAATTATTCTCTTTACGAGTATATTTACTAATACATGAAAAGTTATAAGAAATGCGTAGCTGACAGTTATTCAATACAACATTATTTTAATGTTAAATACATTTGTGTCTTATAAAAAAATGTATAGAAGTGTTTAATAAAATAAACGTTTTGCTTTAAAAACTTATATTCAGATTGATAATTATTTAATAAGGTTTGGATTTGAATTCACAAAAATCAATTTCAGTATTTAAGAACGGCGAAAATTTGTCTTCAAATTCTTTCCATGTACAAACACCGTCCACGCAAATCGATCTAATAGGTTCTTCGTTCAAATAGAAAACTACGTTGTAGTCAATTTCATTCTTATTTGTACATCTGGAACAAATTTAATTTTATGTTTAAAAGTAAGAGAATGAAAAGAATATAAGTCAGTAACAACTACCAAGGATTATTAAAATTGTTTTATTTAGTGAACAAAAGACTATGACTATAGTATTCAGTAAAATATAGTTAAAATCGATGTCTGAAATCCACTAAATTAGTGCTCGTCTTTTCGTGGAGAAATTGTTAGGGGATTGTGGTTTTACCCACAGGTAAGGCATTTACGAGCTGGATAAACCAGCGAGTATGGGTCTGGGATAGCTTATTTCTTTACTTTTTATCGCCTTTAAATGGGATTCTAGCAGAGCCTTTATAACTAGTGTACTACCTCATAAATTTATCTAAATACCTGTTTAATACTGCTACTAAATTAACTGAAAATGCAGAAATAGCGCTACTCCTCCATTTTCGTTCACGATCTCTATTAGCGCTACTTAATGGTTTGTTGTCTTTAAATAAACCTAGAGCTGTGTAAACCATATCTAACATCGTTGTATGCGTAAAATATGCAGTTATCTTCTTGTCTTGACCACCTTTAGATTTTTGGAAACTTTGAAGTAAATCTGAAAGAGGAACTTGACCAAACATTTTGTTTTGAGCCATGCCATAGCCATTTTTATAATAAGATCTTAAATCTTGTACGTATTCCAAAACCTGTAAATCATCTTTCGTAAAAAGTGCACACCAAGGACTAAGTCTGTTCTCAATACCAGACCACGTGTGGCGACATAAATCATATAATGCTGTGATGTTTGTATTCGTAAGGACATAGTCAATACCACTTCTGCGTTGTATTCTGTCTTTAGCCTGGAAAATAAAGAACAATTAATGATATAATTAAATTAATATCACCAACATAATATTATCATGACAATACAAGGTTAATTTATAAACAGAATAATAATTTAAAGTAACTAAGTGAAAATTGTTAAATTAATAATAATCATTCTCCTTCCTTCTTGTTTGTTATGACAATTCATGTATGTATATAAAATACTTGAAAAAATAATTTTATTGTTGTTTTCAATTGTTTCATAACGGATTCTTTTATTACGGATTTACATCGTCTAATAACCCGATTCATCTTTAATTTAACTGTTGTCAAAACGTCGTATAAGACAAATTAAACATCTTTTTATTTACAATATAATTCACGATTCCACTGAGAATGAATGAAAATGAATTGGCATCAAGGATGAATGAAGATGGTTCATTCGTTCTTGATTCCAAGCATGAAGCGTATGATCATAGATATGTTTTATTACCAACATGCGTTTTTTAGATCACAACACAATCACTCATATTAGTGTTTTAAAAAATCGCGTGTTTTAAAAAACGTCATCAAGATGGACCATCCATTTTTAATTTGACCATATTGTGATAAAATTTCTTTGTATTGCTAAGTCGTTGAATCCAAATAAAAAATCTATTATTGGTCTTTTTGGATTTTTGCACCACAACAATTTACTACAACACAGTAATATTCTGTGTTATATCTTTTAATCAACCGAAATTATTTACATTTTACTATTAAATATTTGCTCTATCACGGTAAGAAGCAATACAATATGTTTTGCTGTGTTAATATTTTACGAAATGATTCAATAATTTTTTTACTATCCAATGTATTTAACCTCTTACAAAATGTATTTACACTTTAACAACCAGTTTTATAAACTATCTTAACACACAAAAACAAATTATATTTTAAGCAAATTATCAACAATTAAAGAAATTTGATACGTTTCTTAGAGATAATTTACAATGAAATCGCACTGCTTTAATTACTTTATTATCAAAAAGGCTACGATAACCGCTTACCATCAGGCGGGACGTAAGCTGTTTGCTATTTTAATTTACTTTAATTATAAAAAGAATAATTGTACATGAGATGATATAATATATTGTGGTGATTAAAACAATAAACTGATGTAATTTTCCACGTCCTTTTTATATTTCTAATAATAAACTGTAACTGATAATATAACAAGAAAATGTCATTATCAGCCGAAAGGCACAAGTTGCTTAATAGATTTGTCTACGGTATTAATGATACTTGATCCAAATTTAATCATTCGTCCATCGTTATAAAGTTACCGCAACAACTTTAAGTAGTTAGTGATAGATTACATAAGTTGATGGATTGCTATCGATAGGTGAACATATATATATATATAAGTATTTTTTTATTTGATTTTTTTTCTTCATTACACTGAATATAAAGCAGAAACATAAAACAGATAATTAAAATGTTTCGTTACTAATACGTACTATTATTATATATAAAATTAACTTACAGCAAGGTATTCAGGAGTAGTCATAAACTTTTCTGATTCAGCGAAAATGTTTGGATTCTGTTGTACTTCCTTCTGGTATTTTCCACAAGTCAAATATGGCTAAAAGGATATTTTTAGTAATTTATTCAGTTCAATTAAATTATTAAAAATATTAGAAGCCTTGTCAAGTAATACATTATTTTTTCACTTACAGACATAATATCAGAATCCGAGAGAGCTTTTTCAGCATGTACATTATTATAATTAAGACCTTTAATGAAAGCGTTTGCACTCTCCTCTATCCAGTGACCGAACGCTGGACGAATTGTATAACTACCTTTCTCCAATTTTTCTAACAAACTCGGAAACGCTTCTTTCAACCTTTTACCAATACCCGACATTTCTTCGTAACCCTCTGTTATAAGTTGTTTAGCACCATTAAACATTTTCTTATCTACGGGCCAATTCTTTAAATTTTCGATATCTTGCGCACATAGTGAACTGTGTCCTTTTTCGTAACTAGATACTAGATAATTTCTTACTACAAGCACATCCTCCATCATTTTGCCGTAATTGATGGATGGATATCTTTTTCCGTGTCGGAATAAGCCCCAAATACTAACGGGCTCACATCCTGTTAACAATGAATTATAATAAAATATTAACTATTACTTGCAAATATAGTAGGATTAACAAAAATCGAACTTACCTTTTAATTTAACTTTAGAATCCCTTATGTCACCTCTTATAGCATTGTATGAAGTTTTAGTAGCAAAATATTTATATGGACAACCGCTATTCCAATGACAAAATAAAGCAGTACACGTGCTTGCAAATAATGAGAAAGTTACGATGTAAAATAAATTCATTGTTTTATGTATGTATATATTTAAAATTATTTTTCTCAGCGAGACTATGTCTATATTTTTAATCAACGCCACCTAATAGTAAAAGACATGAGATCCCTATCGAAGTTGAGAGATGACTAAATGCAACATTTACATAAAAAGCTGGTTGGTATTTGCTTATACAATGTAAAATAAACTTGTATTGCAAAAAAATTAGCAAAGGACGAGTACTAACATGACCTCCAAAATTATGTATATTTTCTAAAATTAAGTAATTAATAAAAGAACTCATCACCTAAGGGTATTTTAATTCATTTTTCGTAAGTTAATAACTTTGTAAAAATAACAAAGTAGCAAAAAATATAATGAAATAAAATGAATATTTAGGTAGATTTACATGTTGTTATTTGGCAGTGGGCTAACACTTAAGTTTAATTTTACGTGATTTTAAATGTTAATGAGATTGTTGGTGGAGAAGCATACTCACGCAAAATACTCTGACATATGTGACTACTGGAACACAACAATGTTATTATGAGAGATAGACATTGAAAGTTGAAGGTTAGAAAAAACCTTACCACTTTCCGGATTTTACTACTCATGTGGTCGTAGATCGAAACAAGTACCATCGAGTAAGAAAGCAAGCAGTAATCTACTGCACCACGAGTTTTATGTTTTAATTTATTAGTGTAAATAATTTATAAAATGATCATTATATATCTTATGTTCAGAAACATATAATAAACCAACGTTTCATATTAATACAAAAGGTATTTTTATTATTTTGTAATGATATTTAATTTTACAGAGATTTGAAAATGTTAAAAGACTATACACTAGTTATTAGTAGACAAACTAACTTAATTTATTTTTAGCAACTTTCAATTTTCGCAAATAATTATTCGAAATTCTATATTATTCTTTAGGGATGAACCAAAATAATTAAAATTAAAAAAGGCTCAATGAAATTGTTAGTGACTAATTTTTATTAAATTTTACAAAAATCAAATGAAGTTTTGTTTAAATTTTGCAGTTTTTGTTCGAACTCTTGCCATGAGCAGACACCGTCATTGCACATTTCTTTCAGAGGTCTCTCATTCAAATAAAATTTCACGTTATAATCTACATGTTTTCCAACTGTACATCTAGAATAGAAAAATTATTACAATAAAATGTAATTACTATTGCAAGGAGATTGATCAATATTGTCTCTGCCCGAAATAAGCATGAGGTACTGTTTTTAATAACGTATCTTTAAAATATAGATATAAAAAAATAAACAGCATCCTGAAAAAAAATTACATTTGTTGTTGGTATTTATCAACATGATTTAAATTTCTTATAGTGTATCAGAATTATTGTTTCATTCTGTGCTAAAGGTTATCACAAACTAAATACTTGTGCTATCAAAAAATTAAAACACTGAATAGCCTTATCAGTTTACTATAACTATAATGTTTACTCTTAACACACAGAGATAAAAAGAATTGAATTTATTTGATATTTTAGTTAAAAATTTAGAAAAAATATTAATATATTGGAAATGAACCAAGAAAAATAATATTTAATAACAATTAAAATGAAAATTTTAATACACGTAACATAGAATATGAAATGATTAAGAATTTTTCAACAAATTGAACTCTAAATATGTTGATAATATGTGTGCTATACTACCATATCTACTACATAACTCCGTATTAGCTTTTAACTTATATGAACTCTTTTAATTGTGCTTCCGTTTATCTTTGTTTGTTGTTAATATGTTAAAAAAATGGCTTCCCAAACGACAATAAGTAAATTCGATGTTTTTATGTTTAATAGAATTTTGGAAACCTTAAAGCTGTTGAGTTGTTTAACTACAGTAAAATTTAAATTTAAATAACTTTCTTGAATATTATCCGATGTAGAACAAAATCAAAGATAACGAACCTGTTTAAGCTTGCTACTAAGTTAGAAGCAAAAGGCGAATTTATAGATGTCCTCCATTTTCGCTCGGGATCCCTAAATAAAGCGCTTAGAGGAACTTCGTCTCTAAATAAGCCGAGTGCAGTAAACACCATGTCCATCATAGTGGCATGGCTAAAATACACAACGAACTTTTTTCCTCTTCCGTTTTTTACCATTTCAAAGTTTTCTAATAGATCAGCCATTGGAATACTGCCAAAAAACTGATTGATATGAGTACCATAGCCGTTTCTATAATAATGTCGTAAATCTCCGATATATTCTAAAACCGCAAGGTCTTCATTTGTAAAGAGAGCACACCAGGGGCTCATTGTATTATTTATCCCAGAAGTTGTATATCGACATAAATCATATAGTGATGTCATATTGTCACTTGTAATTGTGAAATTAATGCCTGTCCGCTTTTCAATTCTAGCTCTTACCTAAAAATAATATTAAATATTTGACGGTTTTTATACAATAATGTTATTCAATATAATTAATTTTAAATCTTTTAAACATGGCTTTTTTATTGGTACATTTTCACATAAACGTTTACAAGGAGCGAAAAGCGTATATAAAAGTATACGAGCTTCTGCAAAAATTAAGAATTTTAGTAATGAGATGCTATCCCTAACCCCTATTTAGTTATCATTGCTTCTCTGTTAGTAGATTAAAAATTATATAGCAACTAGTGTTGTGTTACATTTATAGTACAAATTTATAAATTAACGAACTTACTTCTAAATACTCTGTCAAGTTCTCAAATTTAAACTGTTCTACATGTAGGCTGGCATTTTTTTTTACTTCTTTCATATAATATTCACAAGCTTCATACGGCTAAAAATTAAAAAAAGAATCGATGAGCTGTTTTATTATAATTTAGAATTAAATAGATGTATTTGGGCATACGTACTACCATAATGTCGTACTTAGGATTTGATACTTCAATAATCATTGATTCGTTTCCAAGACCTTTTGCAAACGCTTTAGCACCGTTTTCTACCCAATGGCCAAAGGCAGGCCGTATTGTGTAACTGCTTTCGTCTATTTCTTTTAGCAAATCTTTAAATACTTGGCTTAACCTATATCCTATACCAGCCATATCTTGATAACCTTCGGTAACTAAGTGATGAGCATTCGTCATAATTTCTTGATCAATCTCCCAATTATATAAGTTTTCTATATCTTGCGCACACATTAAACTTTTGCCGTTTTTATAATTTGTTATAATATAGTCTTTTATAACGATTGCGTCTAACATGTTTCGTACAAAATGTTTATCTGGGTTTCTTTTACCGTGCCTTATTAATCCCCATACACTAATTGTTTCACATCCTGATTTAAAAAATCCCTGTTAGATGTTAGTACAAAAATATTTATTAAAAAATGCACATAAACCTACCTTCTTTTTGTACTGAATCTCTAAAATCACCTCTCACAAACTCGTAAGGAGTTTTGCTTGAAAAGTGTATATAGTGACAGTGGTCACTCCAATAGCAATATGAATATGAACATTTTACAAAATAATAAAGTGTGACTAAAACCAATATTAATTTCATTTTCAAATTTAAAAAAAATCTCTCTAACAGAAAACGCTATTCATTGTACAACTTTTACGAAGTTACTAAACGCCTAACTAAACAAAGTGATAATTACATTGCATTTGGATAATACCGGTTTTATGTTTAATTATCAAACAAGTAAATGCTTCATTTAATTATAACTGATAATAATTACCATACTTTTAAATCGGAAATTATACTATTCTTGATTTCGCGTGGAATAATCAAAAAATGTTAATGCAGTAGTCAGAGATTTTTAATTTAATAAATTCACATGAAAATTATAATACACATTTTTGAAAAAAATAAGTAATACTTTTGATCCTATCTAATAAAGTAATAAAGTATTTGATTTACAATGAACAGTTTAGCCACTTTCGTGATCGGTTGACATCAGATTCAGAGGTTCATTTAATAGCATTTCATAATTGGTGCGAGGCTTTTGATTGTGTTATTGTTCGAAATACATATGTTACATTAACAAAAATTAAATGTTGTGTTAATAAACGGTTGCAGTTTTTCCTCAAATTCTTGCCACGTGCAAACACCATACTTGCATATATCTTTCAGAGGCTTCTCATTTATATAAAATACCACGTTATAATCTACCTGTTTGCCAAGTGTACATCTAAAATAAAAAAATGAAGTCACGAAGTGTGAAACTCAATATATAACGTAATGAGTTGAATTAATATATGTCTTTTTGTTAATGGTATTACTCATAAAGTTGTTTAAGGGGTCATAAATAAAATACTTGTTATGTTACAGCGTCTAGCGTGTTATGACCTTGGAATCTCACCAGTCGGCCAGGAAAGGAGGTGGGTTTTTCCACTGATCGCAGACGTTCTGCAAACTCTCGCCAGTGGCTCCAAGTAACTGTAGTGGATACAGCGGCGACACCCCGGTAAACCGCCTCGACTCGCAGGCTAAACATGGTTAAGGGGGCCTGCCGCTGAGGCAGGTTTAACAGCGGATACCTCCCGCCTAATGCACGAAGTCTATCCCGGTGGGAATGGTGACTCATAGCAGATATGCAACGAGCTTGACGGACCCGGCGGGATAGCAAGGCCTGGTGGACGGCTTAGGGCAATGATAGAGGACAGAGTTATCATTGGCCAGACACAACATCTGAACCTGTTTCCAGTCGTATCGGACTCTCCGTTCCACTGGATCAAGATGGGTGAGGACGAAGGTGTGCTCACCCCAACACTTCAGGACGGTAGCAACCGCGGCTGCCTCCGCCTCGTTAAACTCGCGGTCGACGTCACAAAAACAAATGTACAAATAATAAAACCCCCATTACGATATTCGGCGCGTGGAACGTACATCCTTGATCGCGATGAAAATATCTGCCCCGAACGGAAAACCGCCATCGTTGCCCAAAAACTTCGTCGCTATGATACATATGTGGCTGCTCTCAGTGAAACACACCTAACTGATGAAGGGGAGCTGTTGGAACGCGGTGGCGAGTATACTTTCTTCTGAAAGGGACTCGCTGTCTGTGAGCTGATATATGGATGCACGCAAGGTTCAAACACTGGCATCTAATTGACTACGCAATCGTTCGGTAACGTGACGTCTCCCAAGTGCTCGTCACCCGCGTCGTGCGTGGTGCGCACTGCTGGACTGAACATAGACTTGTTGTTACTAAGTTACGTCTTCGCCTCCATCGTCCTCGAAGATCTGGAAGATCAAAGTCCAATTCGTCTCTTAACGTAGATGGGTTTCAAGATTCTAAGATGAGGAAAAAATATGCTCGATCTTTGGTTTCTGGTTTGCCTTCCATCAACAAAGAGGGCAGCCTTGTCGAATGCGACTGTAGTGCTCTGACTTCTCACATACTGGTCACGGCCGCAACTACTTTGGGTTGTAGAGTCCGTAAGAACGAGGACTGGTTTGATGGGAATGACAGAGTATTAACGGAAGTGATTGATAGGCACCGCCGTGTTTTCCGACAACACTACGGAGCTAATCAATATGTAAGCGTGGCGGTGATCAGAGAAAGTAACCTGCAGGTAAGGCGATTATCTCGGGAGGCCAAAGACAAGTGTTGGCGAGAGAAGGTTCAACAGATTCAGTGTCTCGTTGACACGAATCAGCTCGGGGAGTTTTACAGCGAGGTTCGAAAATTAATTGGAACAACCTCTATTGCTAAAATACTTTTAAAACCGTAGTCTGCCATAGGTTTACTTAAGAGCAAAGAGAAAGTACTTGCACGATGGACAGAACACTTCAGCACTCTGCCAAATGTGGATCGGGCTGCTGACCTGGAACACATTCGTTCAATTACTCAACTTCCTATTGCTACTAAGCTGGATGAGACATTCTCTCGTGAGGAGATTGCTTTCGCCATCAAACAACAGCAAAATAAGCATGCGGTGGGTATTGACTCTATACCGGGAGAACTGGTTAAATACGGCGGTGATGAATTGCATTCGGCTATATGGGCACATTTTGTTCATATGAGGCAAGAAGAACAAGTCCCATCTATTTTTAAAGTATCACGTATCAGGGCGCTATGTAAGAACAGGGGTGACCGGTCCGATTGTGGTTCATACCGTAGTATTTCACTGCTATCAATCCCTGGAAAAGTGTTTGCACGAGACTTGCTGAACCGCTTTATAACATTTTCCAAAAAACTTCTTCCCGAAACCCAGTTCGGTTTCCGACCAGAACGAGGTAGGTGTGAAGCTATATTCTCAGTGAGACAATTACAGAAGAACAGAGAGCAAGGTCGTCCTCTATATCTCTGTTTTGTTGACCTTGAGAAGGCCTTCGATAGTTTGCCTCGTGAAGCCTTTTGGCTTGTACTTCATAAACTCGGGTGTACAGAGAAGTTTATGAGACTTCTAAAACTCCTGCAAGACGACATGCAGTGCTGTGTCGCTGTTAACAACGAACAGTCCGATTTTTTCCCCGTCACTTGTGGGGTAAAACACACCCCGTTCTAGGACCCACACTGTTCGCGTTATATTTTTCAGTCGTAGTCCAAGAGATCTCACAAATGGCTTTTGAAGGTGTTGGCATCCGTTTTCGCACGGACGGCAATATTTTTAATCTCACCAGACTGAAGGTCCCCACCAAAGTGTCGCATTCCGTGATCACTAAGTTGACGTACGCCGATGACCTGTGCTTCGTAGCAAAATCCCCAGGGGGCCCGGAACAGCTAATGTCCGATTTTCACGAGTCGTGCCAAGAATTTGGATTAAGAATCAGAGTCAAAAAGACGGAGGTGATGTCTTTGGACATTCATGGTCGCATGTCACTGAATATTACATTCGATGTGGATGAGCTGTAGCAAGTGGACAAGTTTCGCTACCTGGGGAGCACAATATAAGCTAAGTGTGATCATGATGCAGAGGTAAACAGCAGAATAAGCGCTGCTGCAGCGGCTTTTGGCAAGCTGGACTCTAAGATCTTCAACTCGCATGACTTAAAGCTGGCAACGAAGATCGCTGTCTACATGGCAGCCGTGCTGCCCAATATCTTATGCTCTGCCGAAACGTAGACATTGTATCGCCGTCACATCTTTATGCTAGACCAATTCCACCTCAACTGCTTACGCAAAATACTTCACATCCGATGGTCAGAACGCGTACGGAATACTGAAGTGCTGCGAAGGGCTACTGTAGATGGCACTGAATCATATTTTATGCGGCGTCAGCTTCGGTGGTGCGGACATGTGACGCGTATGTCGGAGGAAAGAACAGCTAAGGGCATCTTTTACTCAGAACTTGAGGAAGGCAAGCGGAAGCATGGCGGACAACTCCTCAGGTACAAAGATGTGCTGAAGCGACACATGAAGCAGTGCGACCTCGATCCTTCGCTGTGGTACAAGCAAGCTGCCAGACGGTCGGAGTGGAGAGCCCTTGTTAAAACTAGTCTCAAAGCTTTTGAAGACCGGCGGGTCCCTGAGCTGGATGCCGGACGCGACGAGCTGAAAGCCCGACCACCTGCGGCTATCAGCTATAATTAGGTAAACGGTGGGCTCTCATGCCCGCAATGTGCGAGGATTTTTACAAACAAAATTGGCTACATAAGCCACATGCGAGCACATCGACGGCACAACCGGAGTTGAAGACAGTCGCTGTGGCCGAAATTGGCCGGGATTACATCACATCATCACATCACTTGTTATGTTTTATTTAAAACCAAGAAACTTTTAGTGCCATTATTACTTTACAGTATAATAAATAACGTAATTCCATTGTGAAAATAGGCCGCCGCAAACTATTAAGTTCTTTACGATCAAAAGGATGTGGGGGGAAGTGACATCATCTTAAAAGTCGAGGCGATGTAAGGACGTCCGGTCAGTAAATGAGCCACATTACCTAGTTAGGGCAAATTTTTTAAGCGTTTACGTGACTAATACGTTGCAGCTGTAGCATGGATCACGTCTGAATTCCTATGTTATACTACTTATATTAAATATTGTCGATAATACCTACCTTTCTCGAATTTTCCATGTAGTCTTGGCTCTATGCAATACATAGCCAAAATATATTAAAAAAAAAGGTGTTCAAAGTTAAAGTCATACTATTGTTAATTATTTTAGAAAATAATATTTTGAATATAAAAGAAACTTTTTTTAATAAAACTAACTGTTATTTATAAATTAAATAAATAATTATCTCCGAAGAACAGTTTTTTGATAGATAATCCTTATATTGTAATATTCCCGTCCTTTTTTGATATATAGCAAACAAACAATTAACCTCGGTTTCATATGACGTTGAATATAATTTTTATCTATAGTGGACTAACACTTGACCTCAATTCCACATGACTTTATGTAATAATTGGACAGAACATTGTGAAGTGTGCTCACCCGGACTACTCCGGCTTTCGTGTAAAATACAAGAGGAATACCATTTCTGTTATAGCGTCAAATTACGTACGCACATAAAATATGTAATATCATTTAAGCTCCACCACTTTAGGTGGGTACTGGAATCAAACCAAGGACATTCTTTATATGAGCGGTTGTTATATCTCTGCGTCACCGAAGCTAGTAAATTTGAACATTTGAATTTTAGGACTAGCGGTTATGAAATATATGTGAATAAAGAAAAAAAAGAAATATGATGACAGGACATTTTGGTATTTTAAATTGCAATATATAAATAATATAATAGTAAGTATTTAGTATCATTTATAAACAACGGCTACCTAGATCTGGGTAGTGGTATATGACTCGCAGATCTTTGAAAAAGGCATAAGCTATTTAACGTATATTATACGTGAAGAAATCCAAGATTAAAATATACTTTTGTTACGTTTGCAAGGTTTTGCAAAAAAAAAATACGATATAGTAGTTACTAAATCAGCATAGCAAACCTGTTTAAAGTCGCTATTAAGTTCGATGCAAAAGCTGAATTTATAGATGCTTTCCATTTTCGTTTAGGGTTTCTAAAGTCGCCGCATAGAGGCACTTCGTCTTTAAATAAGTCGAGTGCAGTATAAACCATGTCCATCATAGTAGCATGCGTGAAGTAAATAACGAACTTTTTTCCTTTTTCAGTTTTTGCATTTCTAAAACTTTGTAATAAATCTGCCATGGGAATATGACCAAAAAACTGATTAATATTAGTGCCATAACCGTTTCTGTAATAATGCCGTAAATCTCCGATGTATTCTAAAACCTCAAGGTCTTTTTTGGTAAAGAGAGCACACCAAGGGCTCATTTTATTATTTATCCCAGAAGTTGTATATCGACATAAATCATATAAAGATGTAACATTTTCATTCGTTAGTGTGATATTAATACCAGTGCGCTTTTGGATTCTCTCTTTCACCTAAAATTATTTAACAATATGTGATAATAAGTTAAAAAAAAGTTTATTTTAACAAAAAATATTTCATACTTTAAAATATTTCAATTCGGGATGCTAAAGTACTAAATAATAGTATTCCAGTCAGCTTTAATATAAAATATAAATCACAAAAGTTACCTAATATACGCTTGAGCTAAGGACATCCTATGTGAAGATACGTTCAAAAGCTTAAAATTTAAATAAGAAAAAACTAGGAAAACCGAGCAAATTAATATTGGGAAAAAGGACCATAAGAAAATTATGTAACAAGAAGATTCCATTCAAATAGTACACAAATTATCTTTTAAGGAAGTATGTTATTTTGTGGACATGAAAAACATTAAAACTAAGTGCAAATAACAATAATTATAAATAATTCTGAAACTCCAATTTACATCAATTGTCGCATTAAAAGCCGTTAAAAGACGTGCAATGTATTATTACTAGAATATTAAAATCCCAAAATACTTAAACTTACTTCTAAATACTCTGTCATGTTTTGATATTTATATTGTTCTGCATATATTTTTGGATTCTTTTTCACTTTATTTATATAATAGCCACATGCTTCATAAGGCTAGAAGAAATAAAAAAAAACTATAAACTGTTAATAGTGCGTAATTTATATATATGCATACAAAAGCTGTACCTACTGCGATAATGTCATAGTTAGGATTAGACCTCTCAATAACCATTGCTTCATTTCCCACACCTTTTCTAAATGCTTTTGCACAGTTTTCTACCCAATGACCAAAAGCTGAACGTAGTATGTAACTGCTATCATCTAAATTTATTAGCAAATCTTTGAACGCTTCACTTAATCTGTATCCTATACCAGCCATTTCTTGGCGGCCTTCGAGAGCGAGATGGTGAATATTGCTAATCATATCATGTTCAATTTCCCAATGTGATAAGTTTTCAACATCTTGAGCACACATTAGACCTTTCTTATTTTTATGACTCATTTTAACGTAGTCTTTTATAACAATTGCATCCAACATTTTAGGAATAAAATTTTCACCCGGGTTTCTTTTACCGTGTCGTATTAAACCCCACACACTAATAGTTTTACACCCTAATAAATGTATGATAATTATCAAATTAGTACATGTAAATAATTTAAAATAAGCTTAGAGAGAAACAAAAATAAAAAAAACTTACCTTCTATTTCTCGAACTGAATCTCTAATATCACCTCTCACAAACTCGTATGGTGTTTTGCTTGAAAAATATTTATAATGACAAGGTTCATTCCAGTAACAATATGTGTACGATAATTTTATATAAGTATAGACTACGATTAAAATGAAAATATACTTCATTTTTAATTAACAAAGTTAATATTTTCTAATTATTAAATTCGTATGGCTCCCAGAAATCAACTACTCGTACATGTTGTATCTTGTACAGGGTCGTGAGATAACTAACTATAAAGTAATAAATGTTTTACATTTTAGATAATACGAGTTTTAAGCTAATTATTATTAAACGTTTCTAATAGTGTTTGGTGTAATATATAAATAAATAAAAATACTTGTATTTTTTAATAAATAAGCTTTTAATAAATGCTTGATGATACTTTAATGTTAATTTCCGTCTTCAAAATAACTATTTATACCCGGCACTAGTTAGTAGAAACAAAATAATAATACTTAAATCTCAATAATGACATATATAAAACATTCTCTGTGTTTTAAGTTTCAATTTTATTCGTTCTATAAAGGAAATATGTGAAGAATTTAAGGGAATTAATCACAGTTCCCGTTGATAAATAGCATTTATCTTGGATTGGAAGACTAAAGAAGAATATGTCAATACCAATTGCCCTATGAAAAAATTACAGTTCATGCTTTACGTATTACTAGTCCTCATCCACTCGCTTCTTTGGGCGTTTAATATTAAGATTTTTTTTTAGTATTTGTACAAATTTTTGTGCCCATCGATTCAAAAAATTTAAAGTTTCATTAAAATTTGAACTTTTCCTTTTCCCCTCTCTAGGTAAAAAAATTAATTTAAATTGACATAAAAATTTATTTAAGATATGTAGAATTTAATAATTGAATTATTATATTCTACACATGTCTTTAGTCCGTCAATCGATCAGGTCTTTAAATTTTAATTATAGACTAAGGAAGAAGAGCTTGAATAATAATCTAACTCCACATTATAAATATTTAAACTGACAGATTAACATACGAAATAAATTTTCTTTAAGCTCCTAAGTTCTTAAGTAAGTAAGAAAAAGAATTTTTGTCATCTTGTTTTTTTCTCAATAAACTCTTTACTGTACAGGTTTTTTTTTCATTTCGAAATGAATGTGTAGAGTTAAAGAACTGAATAATCGTCTGAAAGTTTGTCTCTCAATAGGCATTAGCTACAAAATTTAGAGTAACAAGCTTAATGTGAGCGAGCGGCGATGACGAAAAGCCTACAAATCGGCTACCGGTCAATGAAATGTTAATATAGTTTATCGCTATTGTATGGAATAAAAATAGCAACTATTATTGGTACAAAAGTAACGTTTAGGTCACAGACTTTTATTATGCGCTTACATATCTTTTCATGCTTCTTCCCATAAAAAGTGAACTATTAAAAACCAAATGGTAGTGGATACAAAACAAAAACAGATTATGGCCTAAATATTTTATTATTTCATCATAAAGTATATATATTTTTCATTTATGGCAACCAATGTTCTATTGATATTTTCCTAAAAATTTTCAGTGACTACATTCGAAGTTTATATGTATAACCTGCATAGTATAATATAACGGACATTTTCCCAAGAAATGCATCTATGATCATTATAATGAAAATAGTATCTCTTATCGTACATTAATACAAATCGCTAAAAAAAAATATAAAATAGGTACCTTTTAAAATACGTTGCTGTTTTAATATTTTATAACATTCATAATAATTTTGACTAATGTATTTATTTTTTGTTTCATAATTTTAAGTACAATTATTATATTAATACTTTAATTTTATTTCTCTACACCTTAAAATACAGACAAAATTAGCGTCTCGTTTTTGTGGTAATAGTAAAATACGTTTAGTTTTTTATTCAAACACTATAATTATTTATTAAAACGGTTTCTATAAAAGATTTGCTAATAAATTACTTTCAGATTTTATTATAATGTGTTCTTTTTGTACAGGTATATAATTTATATATATATCAATTTTTATTACTTTTGTAGGTAACCTTTTCATATTAATTTGATTCATTTAATTAGAACCAAAATTGTATTATAAAAACTAAAAGAAATAATATTACATGAGTCAAGACATAAGGTATTTAATGAAACATATTTGACGTTTTCAAATCATAATGCCGGTACCTATAAGAAAATCGATTATAATGACATTAGCCTTGTTTCTTCTTCAAAGTCTCGATGTGTTTGTTATAAGTTATTAAGCGTAAGAACAAATGAATTGATATATAAAAACATTTCGTTAAGTTAACAAGTTCCTAAAGAAGATAATTTAAAATGAAAATAACTAAAATTAAATTAAAAAAACTTATTAATTATTATAAATATTAACTGCTGATAAGCAGCAATGATTATTTCGTTATCAAAATAAAAATGTATGAAAAGATTAAAATCTTCATTACTAACATTTTTTGAATTAACTCGTATCTTAAAATATTTTAGACGTCTACTTTTTTTATTTAAACATTTAAAAAGATAAATAACGCTATGTACTACTACACAGAGAAATCCATAAGACTTTAATATCACTAGATGAATCACATCCAATAGATTAATAAACCCACCATTTAAAATCTTTGGTCCAAAATTTAAACCTTATTAGAACCGAAGGCTTAAAAATAATTGTACTACGCAAGGAAATGATGAACTAAGAAACCACGTTTCATCATCTACAGCCTAATTGTCACATAACATCAAGGAAATTTCGGGTAAAGCATTAGCCCACTGCTGATTAAAAAATGACTGGTAATTTCTTGTTTTTATTCATATATAAACTACTTACTGAATTCTCTTTATATCCATACATATTCAAAGTTAATCAAGTATCTAACGAGCATGCATAAATTTAAAATGCCGGTTTTTTATATAATATTAAATGCAGTGCAGTGTATGCTAAACAGCTGAAATATTTCAATGGTTTGCGGTTATTTTTCTCCATATAAGGAAAAGATAAATAATCAATATTTGTTAATACACTTAACATGCAGAATAGAAATATTGCTAATTAACATAATATTGCTTATCTTTCAAGATCTCATTTCATATTTGATTTACTTTATTAGCTATGGATTAAATACAAGTACATTAGTAAAGAGTAAGACAAATTCTTAAGTAAATAGTAGGGTGCGAGAAGGGAAAATTGTGATCTTAATTTATTTTACTAATTATAAAGTCCTTTGGCAGTTTTTGTATTAATATGTTAAAGAAATTGCTTTACTATACAATTGTTATTCAATTTCTAATTGTTATAGTCTAAAAATATTTACTGCTTGTATTACTTGAAATTTGTACAATAGTTAATGTTACTAAGTGTGAATATAATCATGAGTTAAATTAATTTTCAATTATTATTTAATAATTTAAAACGTGGATTTAGTATACAATAATAATAGAAATGTCAATAAAATCACTCATCACATTATATCTCTTCTATAATATTGTACCACCTATTATTAATGTTTATACGGGAAACTTATAGAGCAGTATATAAAATCACATAAATTTTAATGTAATATTAGAACAAAAACATCTAGCATCAACTACTTTTAATTTAGTATAAAGCGCTTTTAACTTTTTGGTCATAGCTATAATATATAATACACAAGACTCTAAAGGCATTTTAATACACTACATTTTTTATACGTTTATCATTACCTAATGCAATTTTTGGACGTTTGTTTTAAGTAATTTTTATGAATTACTTAATTGTACCATTAATTAAATTGTTTGACGCGACATAAGTACAATAAACTTCAAAATCAAATAAGGCAGCCCTTACACACGGTACACAATGACGACATATACAAAGACATTAAAATGAACACCGATTGAAACGCATCAAACAATGTAAAAAAGGCACCTGATTCACGCTTATTAATGTATTCATTCCTATACTCCCGATCAACCTCATCTTGCATTTCAATCTGAAATTCGAAGTGATCTATTTTTACATTAGATTTCTTTTCCAATTATAACTATTGACATTTTTCTTCATCCTGGATCTTGCTTGGGGTCAAAAATAG
This sequence comes from Pharmacophagus antenor, assembly GCA_018245475.1. Classification (NCBI taxonomy): domain Eukaryota; kingdom Metazoa; phylum Arthropoda; class Insecta; order Lepidoptera; family Papilionidae; genus Pharmacophagus; species Pharmacophagus antenor. Next base: position 26,288 of record DWQX01000256.1, on the reverse strand, counting down.
CCCGTCTTTCTTGAAGCGCTGTTAATAAAGCTTCTCGAATTTCTCTTTCTGTACTTCGCCAAAGCCTTTTCAATTCTCCTTCTGATAATTGTGATAGTTCAGACCTGCGTGCTGGCAGTGAAATACTTGAATATGGTGAAGCAGAAGGTAGATTATTTTCTTGTGAAACCATAATCTCTATACTAGCACCATGTGTCGGAAGGTCGATACTTAGATAATTGTCTGATCTTTCTGAAACATCTTGATACGAACGAGTTGAAGAACCTTCACCACGACGAACCATCGGTGATGGTGTACGAAGCCGACTATTAATATCAGGAGGAGAACTAGTTAAACAGCTTACGTCACGACTGAGTCTACGGCCAATATTAAGGCTCGTTCGCTCATATATAGAAGTTGAATCGGAACCCAAAACTGAATCTGTACTAAATCTTCTTACATTTAATCCAGCAACGCTACATCGTTTTCGACGAGTTTTCGGTGATCGAAGTTGCCTGGGCGAGCGACCTTGTCGTGGCGAGCGACTTGATATTTCAGGAGAGGGAGACAAAAATTTAGATTCTGTAACTTCTTCTGACACTTCTGACGTTTCTATTACCACATTTTCTTTAATAGAATCTAACGAGTGATCTCTTCCTTGTTGAACCCTAACAAGTTTAAAATTTGTATGACATAACACCTAAATAAAAAATATTTGAAAAAAATATTTGAATAATAAAATAATAATTACCTTCGTATTTCTTGTATCATTTCAAAAAATTGCGCTTTACTCTTTCTTCTTCTACGTTGTTCGTGTTCCTTCTGAAACAAACGTGCTTTCCTCTCGTAATCTGTTAGTATTACATATAAAAATCTTAATTAAATATTATAAAAATCTTACCCTTTTTACACTTTTCTGAAATAAAGATGTGAAGTGTCCTTGGCGGATTGTATTAACTAATTCACGAGCTGCATGATGGGGTGATACCAATTCTACGCAATTTATGAACCTATATAATTTCTGCAACAAATTTATTACATTCACTTTAAAAATACCTAGACAGTTTAGAATTGTATTTACATATCGTACAAGAAGAGCAAATCAGGAAATGTAAGCGTAATTTTATAAACACAAGTAGCTCGTTCAGTGTTAAAAGCTGTGGAGAACTGTGGCACAGAGGAGTCCGACTAGAAACAGATTTAACCACTGATTAGGGTAACTACTCACTGGTTAAATTATAAAGTTATATAAAGTTGTAAAATGTTATTTAAGTTATATTTGAATGCAGTTTAATAAAGTTTATAGTATAGCAAAAAACTTGTAAAAACGTAATAAATACAAGTCTCATTAAAGAAAAACTTGTTCGGTCAAATCTTTTCAGACCTTTTCATTGTAATACATCAATCACTTTAAATAGATTCTTTGTCCCTATTGAATTTTGCGATATTTTCTCATAGAAACCAGTTAAAAATTATATCCAATTGTTTGTTAACTACTGCTGCCTACTGCTGGGTTCGGTGATGTTTGCGGTGTTATTCTTTTTGACGACTATTACAGCTTCATGGAAACAGGCTCACGGATCCGGTTATCCGTGAGCTTTCATTTGTTAACTGTTTTCACTGCTAGGTTTAATAAATAAAGTTTCCTACAATAAAATATAATCGGAATATTTGGGAGAAAATGATAAAAATTTATGTTTAAATTATGTCGAAAACCATTATAAAGTGTATTTTCAATAAGTCATTTATATTTTAGTGCTACACCATAATAACTTTAATGCTCATTGATAAAAACTGATTATAAAAATACACGCACATAAATTAAGTAACAATTTCCTTAATTAATGTTTTTCATTATCACTTAGTTTGTTCATATTTATGATTCGCAAACATTTCACCCATTTATTAACTCAAATATTATTATGATTAGATAACGTTTGATATTTAAATAGATCTATTCCTGTTCTGTTTTAACGACTAAAATATTATCATAAAAATAAATACCTGGCTAAAGAACATTATGTTCCTACTTCTCCATATTGTTCCCTTAGGCTGGTGGCGTAAAATTGGTAACGTGTACTTGTAAAACAGGTGTTCTAAAATCAGTATCAAACAACCGACAATCATTCCAACACCAAGAAGAATAAACACACCCGCTACGGCCGCAACACCTATAATTAAGTTCCTTGATATTAATTCAATTAAAATGCCTAATGTCTAATATTTTTTTAATGCAATACGCTGACATTTGACCTCAATTGACCCTTGATGTTAACTAACAATGTGGCTGTAGATGGTGAGGCGCGTTCGCCCAGAACACTCCAGCTCTCATATATGACTGCAAGGACACAGTGATGCTGTTATAGTGGTAAATTGACATTTAGGGTGGTAGCTAACCAATAGAGTTCGAAACACTTTCCCGCCATTCAGACACTACGATGGAATAAACCTGAGACCTCCATTTGAAGAACAATGTTTTTTAGCTATATTTCTATCACAGTAATATTTACTAACTACTGCTAATCGATAAAAATTTACTGTGGCTGTACATATCCGTATAGTAATAATACCTTTCGAAATGGATCACTAAGAGCTAATCTGCAATAATTAATAATATTTTATAGATGTAGTAATTTTAACGCCTCTCTAATCATTAGCTATAAATAATTTAATTTTGTTTTATGTACAAATAATATCCAAAGACAATTTTACATCGCCCCTGTTAACATATTGCCGAAATGCGACGAGCTTTTGGAACATATTTTTGGGATTACGTTGATGTTTATGCCGAAATACTTAAATTTATATGACTATGCTGTTGCAAAAACATACGACATCGTTTTATTATGTTATACAAAGATTTTATGTCATTACAATATCTCATGTTCTACATTGGAAACCCTTGTCTCTAAATTTTAATTTATATTACATCTTTTCAATCATTATCCAACGTTTTATTTTGAACTTTATTAATAAATGTTAAATATTATTCTAGCAACAATTTTTGCAGTTTCTACCCAGTAAAAGCTATTGTAATTCATAACCTCTTCAATCTTAAAATGTAAGATTAATTTGTCAAGAAATATTTAATATATGCATTAAACATAACGTATAACATATATAATGTAATATCATCATTACGCACGATACAATATAAATAAATTAGTAATTAATTAACACTAAAAATATCTAAGATTAGAAAATATAAATTGAAGAAAAATAGAAATTTAACTTCATTAAAAAAAAAACCGTATCGTCTCATCAGAGGTCGTCTTAAATAAGAGGTAAACATACTTTACGTGCCCCTCGTTTTTTCAGTGATAAATCCTATGTTTAATCTTTTAGGTCGGCTGGTGGTAACGTCTCCCTTTCCCCGCGCCCGAGAGGGTAGGATTAAAGCGAGGGTGGCGATAAATTCTAATGAAATTTCCGGCGGAGACGAACCAGCTATGTTGATATAAGCAATTCATTATAATAGTGCCTACATGTTACTTTATATATGACTTAAAGAAACAAAATTAATCGAAATAAAATCAATAATTGTAATACAAATTAAAAATGCATATTCAATATAATTTCCCTTATATACATAAAAAAGAAAACTTTATTCTTACCTAAAGGTTTTGGTTGAATTCCATAATCGGCGCTTAGTTTAAAACAAGGCAAAGCACCATACCATTTTTCAGTAAGAATGTCCATATAACCATTAGAAGAATACTTTGCAATCACTGCAGATATGCTATCCTACAATGAAATCAATTTTGTAATAAAATATTAAATTAATCAAAATTTTAAAATGTTACTATAAAAGAATATCGCAAGTATCAACCTTAAATTTGCAATTATGTTCACAAAAAAACTTAACGCAGGAATAACAAGGTAATAAATAAATAATAATAAACAGATATTCGATGTTAGACCATCGATCATTATATTAGCTGATTTGTGTGCATCGTTCATCAATCTTACCCCTCTTTGGTTCAAAGTCGTTTTGCTGTCACTTAGACCTCTTATCTGTGCCTTTCTTTCGAAAACATAGACAGCTCTGATCTATGCCAACATTTTGAAACGACCTCATTAACCGAGACAAGCAATAATTTTCTCATACTACAGCAATATCCGTAGTTATACTTAAGTAAAAATGTATTGTTTTTTTTTTACCTTTAAAGGAAAACCTTTCGCCATTCCAATAGCGTAAGTATCTTTAGCTAGTGCATGTTCTCCTACTTTCTGAAGTTTGCATCCATGATCAGTTGCACGATAATAATCCAAAACTGGAGTGTCTGCTATTAGAAGATCTAAAGTATTATTCCTAAAAAAAATATTATACAATTTTATATTATACGTTTTGGCGGTCTTCTCAATTAAATGCGCACAATTTATTGATATCTGATAACGAACTTGTTAAAAGATGGTAAGAAATAATATATTAACTAATTAGTAAAAAAAGACTTTGATTACTTATTTTATTGGAATGAGTATTATAAAAGTGAGTCCTATAATAAAATGTGCAGGACCAGAAAATATGTTTTTTTTTTGTTTTTGTATCATTAGAACTAAATACATATGAAGTTCTGTTGATACTACAGCAAAAATATGGCAAAATAAAAATAGTAGTCTATAAAAGAAATCAACCATTCGGGTCTGTTATGACTAAACGATTGGTATATTTAACTATGAGTATAGCTATTGAGATAATTCTCGATCTTCAATTAAGTTTGTTTCATAAAGTAATATAAGATAATAACAAATATAAATAATAATTCAGTTTACATACATAATCATGAAAATTTAAATCGATTATAATTTAATAGACCATTACTGTCAGTTTTAATAGAAGGTGGTATCTGATAAAATGTGTACATAACATCATAACTTCGTCATATCATTATCGTGTTTTTGATTTATTTTGGATTGAAGAGGGTTTTTTTTTAATATGGAGAAAAACGTGATTTAAAAAAGTTTTTTAAAACTAAACAATAAAAGAGTTTAGGTAAGTCACTTACGTAATAGCAGTATTTTGTTTATATTTATTTATTTACCTATTTATTTAGTTATTATTTAACTATTATTTACTACATTTAAACTCTTATGATGATATCTATGTTATTTTTATAGCTAGGGAAGTATGTCATAAAATTGCAATTTGGCGACGACACATTATGAATGAAAGGATAAAAATTGAGTATTATTTATTTTGGTAGATCAATTTCTCCGATTTTTTTTTCGGTAATGGGCTTACACATGGTCTCGATATCACCTGATGTTAAATGACAATGAAGCCGTAGATGGTGAAGCGTGTTAGCCCAGAATACATCTGGCCCTTACATGTCTAACTAACTGCCAGAACACAGCAAATACTATTATGGCGGCAGATTGACATTGAGGGTAACAGCTAGCCAGACGAGTTTGAAAAAACTCTACCACCATCCACACTTCATTACACCTGTGGCTCGGAAATTGACCCCGAGACTTACGCGTTACAAGGCGAGCAGCTAAAACACTGCGCTACGGATGCAGTCAATTAAGTGGAATAGTAAAAAATTACCTAATTACCTTATTTATTTCATTGACACTGCACCTTAATTTTACCTGATGTTAAGTGACTATGAACCTAAAATTGATAAATAATGCTTGCCTAGAAATTTCGGGTTACATATTATGATAACTGGAAAATAAAAAATACTTTTATGGCAGTAGACAATATAAGCGTGGAAGCCAGCTCGATTCATTAAAAAAATCCTGCTATCATCAAAACCGCATAACTTACACGGGTGGCCCAATAATCGACTCAGGAATCTTCACGTTACAAGGCAAACAGTTTTTTGCTATACCCGTAACGCAACAGTTAAATTATTGTTAGTTCAGTTTCAATTGAAATAAATAAAATACATATAACTTCCTTCGACATAACTTCAGCATGATCATGCTAAATATTTTGCCTTTTTATTGTATATTTCTTTTGTTATAATTCCTGTTATTGTTTAAAGTTTTTGCGCCAGATTTAAAGAAAAACATTTTTCCACGTGCCATATTTAATATCACATTTTGTTAATTGCGTTATTATGTCATATATCTTACCTTAGCCGTTGAATGCCTTCTTCGATGTCTTGTAATGCATATTGGCGCATTATTTCAGCCAAATGTGGATTATTTCGTTGAACATAGTATTCAGCGGCAGAAGATCTAGCTGTACCAATTCTTAGAGAAAGCCACTATAATAAAAAAAATGTTGTCAATAAAAATGATGCAACATAAAAATCTACATTAAGTCGAGTAAATAATTTTCTTACGTTACTTCTTCCTTGATAATCATCAACTGCATTATGAAAAAAAAGGCCTGCAATTAACGCTGCAATATTAGCAGTGTAACTGGCTACAAATATCACAGAAAATCCACCCCAAACGTTAATAAGAAATTTATTAGGCCAACTTTTGGGTGCTTTAAATGCTACTAAGTGACCACAGAGCAATCCCCACATGACCCATAAAGCACTAGAAATACTAAAATTTTTAGATCTTTGGCGTCCCCAAGGATTTAATCCAAAAGGTGATAACCATTCATAAATAGCAACCGCGATTGCTGTAACGTTTAGTGATGTGAATATAGCAATCCATAGTTCCGGAGAAAAGGGCAACAAAAAGGCCAATAATGGTATATCCGGTCTTTGATTAGGTGCGGCCAATATTGAAATCCCACTAAAAAAGTAAGGTTGACTAAAATCAATAACTTCTGCTCTTGCTGATGATACACTAAGGGCTGCGAATGACAAATGCGCAGCACCAGAAATTAAATCTCCAATAATGCCGTTCCATTTCTCGATATCCTCTCGCGTGTCCTGATAAACGGTATTAAAGCTTCTGTTTCTTTCTTCATCGTTATTATTATTATACAGTTGTGAATGATAGTCATCTTGTCTAGGCATAACCCCATTTTCAGATTCTTCTTTGAGTGATCTCTGAAATGGTCTTACTAACTTCCTTGAACCATACAAACCGTCCTCTACAATATATAAATGAAAATCAAATTCAAGCTCTTGGGCTATATTTTCTAGAAGATCCATTGCCAATCCATAACAACAATGTGTTGCTATCCGTGAAAATTTCGTAGGCTTAGGAGTAGGAAAGAAAAATTCGTTGCCATCTTGGTCACTTTCCCTTTCTAATTCATTAAAAACTAATGTAAGGTTATCCCTATCGGATGTTTGCGGCCGATGACAAGCTAATCCTCGTAGACATTGTCCATCTTCGTCAAGTTCGCCTTCCATAACAAAAGGAGGAGCCAATGCGGTTACTATACGAAAGATAGTTCGGGCACCTGCAGATTGTCCGTGAGCGACAAGGCGCCCACCAGGCCAAACTATAGTATGCAGGTGGACTTTCCTACCTCGTACGTGACCCACTTGTCTCCAAATATTTCCACCATCAGGATTAGAGATTAAATTTAAGAACGCAAACGTCGCTGTAAGAGCCTTTTCTCTTCTTCCAATTCCACCAGCCAAGGCCACAGCAGATAATATCCGCATTTCTCTAAAAATAAACAGAAAGAGTACAACATGCTCGACGGTTTTTAATTATTTTACAAAAATTACTAAAAGATGATAATTTATTTAACATAGATACTTCATCATCATTAGCTTGCTATCTGTATTTAAGAAATAAATAAATCTATAAACTTTTAAAGGGAATGTTATTATTCGATTAATTTGTACATTTTTCTTAGTCTAAAAGATTTTAGTTGATTAATTAATTAATAAATAACGAGATCCTTTCTTGTTGAAAGTTTTCTAAGGGCTAATATCTTGATAAAAGTAGTAAACCTCTTGGCGAAGTATGTAATAAAAGGCGATCGAAAATGGTTCACGTAGTAAATTTGACAGAAGTTTGTAAAAAGATGTTATCATCTTACTTGACCTATTTAGATGACCTAGTTTCTAATTATATTAAGAGAATTATCGTACAAGTCAAATCATGTAGGGTGAATTTACTTCGTTGTGTCAGTGAGTAGTCTGGAAGTCAGCCAAAAATTTGCTTCGGCATATGTTACAAACATTACACATACGTAACGATTAACTAAAGAGTGAGAAATACCACTCTAAAGTAAACCCGAAAATATGCATGCTTGCCTGCTTGGAGAAAACAGATAAGGTGGAAAAGCTTATGCGATAAATAATAATAATGTTTATCAATTGTAACTTTTAAACACTACTAATGATAATAACCTGTTGCGTTTAACAAATTTCATAATTAATTTCTTTTAACGAAGTTTGTTAAAAGAATTAAAGAAGAGAAAAGAGAGAATTAAAGGGTTGGTCTTATTAATTTTTAAACACTGCTTCCTTTTTCAATAATACTATAGATAAATTGTTGATTAATGAAATAGTATATTAAATAAACTTTTAACGTCATTAATGTTAATAACATTATTTAATACATGTATCTAAAAAATTATATAGAAGGAATTAAATGATTGTAAAATTACCCATATATTCCAAAGAAAATGTTTACATTAAAGTGAATTGTTCGACTAAAACAAACATTAAAATTTCTATTGTACTTTATCACTGCTCAATTGAAAGAAGATTAATTTCACAAAAAGCCAAATATTAACCATAATTTAAGTATTATATTCAATTTAAAATTTACTTGTTTAAAGTTTATAGTTTCGGAAGGCTTTTCGATACCACAAAATAAAGTAAAGGGAATGATTTTATAAAGGCAACGCTATTTAAAAAATATAGGTTTGATGTTTAATACAACATTAAACAATTGTTTAACGGATGGAAATGTACATGCTTACTTTCAATACGCTACGTGTACATAACAACTTGGGTTAAGTTAAACAAACACCCCGTACCGAATAATTTATTTTCAATAAAACTCTGAAACAAAAGTTGTAAACTAAGTAAAGTAAGATTAAAGTATTATATAACGCGTATATTATATTATTATATACGCGTATAATAAAACTACAATGGAGCAGAATATGTATAAGGTCATTTTTAAAATAAATGGTTTTAATATGTTATAATTACTTTTCTTAATTAATTTCTTTCAATGAGGTACAAACTTAAAAAAAAATAAAAGTAGCTTGCGCGGATTTTGAGTTAAAATTTAATTAATGTCTCATTAAAATCGGCCATACACGATACGTAATCATATCATACATTATTTGTCCCGGCAGTAATACATATGAGATCCAATGTTTTCTGGGCGAGCATGCTTTATCGTAAACCTATTAAATTGAGGTCAAGTGTTAGTCTATTGCCCATAAAAAAAGGATAAACACATAAACATAGTTATTGCATATATTGTACGTAAGTTTTTAATATGAACAGACATGAAGCGCTAGAACAAAAATTGATCGTCTTTTGACAAACTTTTATATCTTTGAAACATTGGTAGAAATTTTTGCTTTGGCTGATCTTACTACACTTATGGAATTCATGTCACCTTTGTCGGAAACATCCTTTATATTTCTTATCGACAATTCTATTTTCCACTATGAGACAAACTGAATCTACACATCTGCAGCTTTTGTATTGAATAATAATGACTACATCTATTCCTTTTTTTAAATAAGCGAATATATATTTACTAAGTAAAAATAAAACAAAGTTAAAATCACGTACATATAATTGATTTCGCCTCGCAAAACTAGAGAAGAACAGTGCTCTACATACATGATCCTATACGTAGAATCTTGAAATATCGTTTTACCGCTAATATTTTGTGTAGGTATTACCCGCTTACTTATTAATATCTAATTTTAATTCGATCTTAGTTCTTAGAGATTTTTTTAAATGTAGTTATTATAAAGTACTTTTACTTTGACACAATTTAAAAGTATTTAATTAAGTACATCATAGTATAGATTATGTAGATAGATAGTAAACAATAGATTATAAAAACAGCGGAAAGCTTAATCAGCCTTGCCGTTAGTAGAATAAAACCTATTGGATCTCAGATAGAATAAAGCACGTTGATTAATCTTGGCTTTTTATAGTGTTGCTTTTCATAGGGTTAGAAATGACTATATACTAAAATATTATCTAGGAAGATAGTGTTTTACTGTTCTGAATATCACGGTTTGGTTAATATCATAAATATTTTTCTGAGATTAAGTGTATCATCAAAAATCATTTTAACATAAGTTCGACATTTCTCTTTAGATGCTTAACAGTAGATTTATACGACCCGACCTTTGACGGAATCACCCTAGATACGAGTAAGATTGACTTTTATTTAAAACTGTTTCTGGCGACATAGTGTTATAAGCGAAAATGTGTCCGTAAATATAGTGTAAAATATACAGTTATATAAACGCCGGAATTCGAAAGCAATTTTGAAAATACTTCCAATTTGTTCCCCGACATGACTGTTTCTATAACTTTAATTCGATAAGAATATGCGTTAATAAACTTGAATACTTCAGACAAAATAACACGATAAAAATATTAGGTGAACAAAGATGTCTTGAAAACAAGGTTTTATAGCATAATGCAAGCTCTGTCCAACCTTCGCCTTTTAGATAGAGGACGTAAAAGTAATCTCGCGCCATTCTCGGACTCTCCGGTCAATTTATTTTTATGATGATGCTCTGCACTTGTTACCATTTTATTTCCTAGTTTATGCGGTTTTGTAGTTTAAACAAAGCGGAGTGTTTACAAACTTAAATAAACGCTGTATATTTTTTTTTACGTGTCTATTGAACTTTTTTTTAGTATCTTTGTTTCCAATTTCCTTGGCAAATCGTGTGTTACATTAAAACAAGTCTCACGTTATTAAAATATTACGTTTAGTTTATCACCGAAGCGAGGTCTGCAATCAGTCACGTGAGTTATCTATTACAAGACTTTCATTCTAAGAACAAGTATAATTGAGATGACATCAGTGGTTTGCTTATAATCACAAGTCTTTTAACTGAACTAAAAAATGTATTTCGATACACAAAAAGTGAAAACTTTGATTAACAGTTAAGAGCATGTTGCTTAATTTATACGCTATAAAATTAAGACATACATGCTTCGTGACTCACAAAAACAGGGTATCATAATTTTTAAATAACATTTCTCGATAATATCTTCTACATTTATAAAAATTGCAAATTAATATATAGGATAGGATATGTATCCTATCCTGTTTATTAATTTTATACTGTTTATTAATTAATCCTCTATATATGCATATAGAGGATTAATCTTACAACAGCTCAGAAGTAACGTGTATTGCAAAAATTTATTAAAATTGTAGTCTTGAATCTGCTTTAGCATTAGTAGAATTTGATTTTGAATGAATTTATGTTATATAACTGTTTAAAAACAGTTATATAACATAAGATATCTTTTTATTACTATTTTATTTACAGCTATTATCATTTTTGTAATGTACTAGTGTAAGCAAATTTATTGAGTTAAAAATAAAAAAAAAATGTATTACCGTACAAACTCGATACTAAAATCAGTAGCTGCATCGCTGGGTTCTTCCCAACAGGAAGCGGTGGCATCACTCAGAAATTGGGCTTGTGCAGACCAAGTATCACAAGCACGCAATACTCTATGAATGGCGCCTATTGTTAAATGTACTGCAGACTTAATAAACGTTTCATCTAAAATTAAAATTTGATACACTCGGAATTTTAAAAAAGACAATGTAAAACATTTAAAACTGATTGAGTTTTAAAATAATACGCACCAATTACCATCGGTTGAGGATATAATGCCAAAAGTCCAACAGGAAGTTCGTCGAATATTGAACCTTTATTTTGTTTTTTTCCCGTTTCATCTTCATCTTCATTAAGTATTGTAGCTTGTTTCATCAAATCTTTACCTATTCTCTTTACTAAATTATTTCTAACGTTCTTCGTAGTTGAAGTATGCACCGTAGGATTCAATAACAATTCACTAATATCACTTGAAATAAATACACTACTTTTTAAGTCTCGGTCCTTTGAATTAACTTCTAAATATCTTTTTTTAGTTAATTTTCTTGCATTATGCATATCCTCTAAAGTTATGCTATTTACATACTTATTGAATGATGCACTTTTTGTTTTAGTTCTTACACTAATTCCACTATTAACTTTATTAATTTTACTAAAATGGAAGGAACTATTATCTTCCTTTTCTAATAAACCGTTTTCAATTTTAGAAGTTTCAACGCCTTTGCTTTTTACATTAATATTCCTAATACTTTTTAAACTACTATTTTTCCTTATATTTACAGAATAACTCAAATTTAAATGTAATAATTGGTTCTCAATGTGCGTTTTAGATTTATTAATATTTCTTCTACTATGACTGTTTTCTAAGTTTAAAAAGTATTCACTGTATAGTTTTTCATTAGTCACGTTTTTAGATAATCTTGCTAAAACGCGTTTACTATCCTCAGCTATTGTGTTATTGTCTACATCATCTCGTTTACTGCGTTCAAAACCATCATAAAATAACATATCATCCTTATAATTAGAAATTCCGTATTCACGATCATCTTCAGTGTATTGAGTTGAGTTAGTGATGTTATGGAAGACATCAAAGTCACTCGAGGCATCAATCCAAAGCCAAAAAAAATGACCATCAAGCATATTGAGTCGTTGTGCTTCGTTCATAACAAGCTTAGCGTATTGTATATCAGATATCAAAACAACAACACCGCGTGTTAATCTTGAAACCTCAGCCAGGCGTCTAAATACATGAAACATATTTGTAATTAATATCTAAAAACATATATACATATTATAATACTTATAATATTTCTAACCTAAAAATAACATGTCGGGAATATTTTGTAGGAAGCGTAAGCCATATTGGATTAAGCGGTCCAGTAGTAAGAATCGAGGATAAATCCTTTCTCAAAAAAAGGGATGAATATATATCTTCTTCTGCTAGCAAAGTAAATGTATGCCAGTGTGTATGCAAAAGAGTAGCCCTGTAAACAAAAATGACACGTATTAATTTATGCATAACTAATATTAGTTGTTGATTGTTTTTGTTGTGATATATATCACAACAAAAACAATGTTGGCTATAAAAATTATGTTATTAAATAATTCTTTACCAAATTGTTTTTAACGCTTTTGTATGCATACCTTAGTGCCTGTAACGTCTCCTTTGCAGTAATCTCTAGTCTTATCTCCAAAGGCAGCATGTCCTGTGTAAAAATAAGATATTAAAAGTTTGAAAAAATGTTTCGTTAATATGATTAATGAAAATGTTTACATTTTGGTTAAAAAATTTAATTGTGGTCACTGAAGAATAAATACCCGTCGATATATCTGAAAAATACTCGATCATAATATATCAAATGAATCGGATTACATTTGGGCGGTTGATTACATTTCATATTGTCTTTATGTATTATAAATTACAACCGCATGTCAACGATGTTATTACAAGGTCTAACCGCTGATGCCGCACATTTTCTATTATTGAAGCATTTTGACATCTATATAATTCTTTTTATAATTATTGAGATTTTATTTAAAACATTTTTACATTGTAAAATATGAAATTTACTACCTATTATTTTTTTTTATTAAATCTGCTAATTAATATTATTCATAATATTTACAACTTCTGTGTATAATAAAATTATAATATGCTATATTATTCCCGATAATTATTTATTATTTAGACTAAATAACAGCTCCCGTAATAATAAGCAATTTCATTACTTACGATCTTTAAAAGATAATTAATTACAGGAGGACATTAAAGTAGAAAAAGACTAAACATTTTACAACTCGCTAAATTATAATTAACTTTTTTATACGTAGTATAGATCAGAAATGACGGGCAAAAACTCTTGTTTAACATGGTAATGGTGTCAGGTAAAAAATTACGATTAAAACTCTCATTGTAAAATTGCCAGTTATTCAAACTTTACGAAACTAAATTTGTTTTATTGTAGATAGTGAAACACAGCGGTTGTAATTAATTGATTACATTTAGGAGAAAATTTTGTTCCTTTGGAAAAAGAAAATTAAGTTATACAAAAAGGTGAGTACACTTCAAATAACAAAAAAATATTTTAAGATATAACTTCAAGCTCCAAGTTTGTGCCATAAAGAAGTTAAAAAGGCAAATATTTAGCGACTGAACACCGAGTCTAACAATATATCTATTTACATAATTATATGCAGCATTCAGGATGTATAGAATGAATATTAAAGATATCTTTCGATGAAACTATTTCAAATAAATATTATTTTAGAATTAACGAGGTGTTGTCACTTTTATAAAAAGGAATTGTCTTAATTAGTATAGCCTAGGCTTAGCGATAGATATGGGTCACTGCCAGATAACTCACATTAGCAATTGTATAAGAGAGATGCAGATGGGATGGTGATGTACGGAGCACTGGAACGCCGGCGTGGTTCGCCGCCGTCACTACGGCGGCTGCAGAATTACCACCGCTGCAAACAAGCAGGGCGGCAACGCGTCGTCCGACGAGCGCTGAGCAAGTCTGTTCCAGTACTCGTGTACTGAACCTAAAAAAATACATAGTAATTTTAATATAAGCGTTTCATTAAATCCTATTAATTTATTAAACAATTAGTCATGTGTAGTTAATGTTATTTAAATATAACAATAAAATCAATCACGTACATAATATTTTTAAGTAACATAACAACATTAATTAATAAAAGATTTAAAATGATTTAGGGTATACCCTTTTATTAGTATCTAGCCCTGTTTATTGGTATCTAGTACCAACCGATACGCTTACTTTTAAGAATTAGGCACTGATACTAAGACTTATATAACAGACAGTATGCTCATTATCTACCGCGTTACCTCAGTAATTTCGCTAGCTACTACGCTCTACAAAACGAAACACATCAATGACTTGACTTTGGCAACAAAACGTAGAGTAAGCGTAATACCTTTTCGCCGTTGAAATTAAAGGATAAAATCGACCAAAAAGTTAGCAAAAGCAACCTTTACTTCAAAGATTGAACGTCGATTCTGTGGTCGACAATTAGTCTGCTAAGCACGGCCATTATGGAGAATTTCACGCCGTGGGTCAAATTTACGGTTAGATTTCGATTTACTGCAAATAACGGAGATATACTTTCAAAAGCAACTACTTTTCCCTGGTGAGTATTTTTAATTATGGGAGTGCATAGATTCATTACACTTTATAATGAATCTATGTAATACATTAAATATAAAAATAAATATGATGAACAAATATATAATTATAAGACTAAACGTATTATTACAAGTTGTGGTGTTTCTAAAAGCTAAAGACGGCTTCCGGCAATGTATTAGCAAACAAACTACTGTTTACACGTTGACAACAAAGTACAAAGTTGTGCAGGCACGTTTAATATGAACATAAACATAAAGCTACTTAATATTATGCATTTCAACTTTACAAAACGTAGATCTATTTACTTTATAACTTGTCCTCATTGTTACCAAAATTACGCTAGCTTTAAATAAAACAGATGCTTCGCTTTCACCCAAATGCAAAACTCCATTGCTCGAACACTAAAACTGAAGTTATGACACGGTTTTTTTGTGGACAAAAAAAGATTTTATTGAACTTTTTTACAAAATCTTCATACATAAATCAGATCTAATGGAATCCAACATCCTTACATTTTAATAACAACCGCAGTAATATATCATTTCAAGGATCATTTACAAGAATCATATTTCATCGTATTGATTTATGAGATACAGGACGATTCTTAATGGCTAATCTATAAAATAGTAGAATAAATGTAATTTACAATAATGACATGGAATTATTGATAAAAATGGGGTAGAAAGAATTATTGTCTTATTCTAGCCAGTTAAGCATTTTTGATGACTATGACCGTCAGTGGTAAATTACTATAATCCATGAAACATTGCAGCAGTTTATGAAACTATTTACAGGTTGTATGAAGGATATCAAAACACCAACAAAGATATATTTTTATTGAGGTGGTTTGCACAAAAGACCGATCGCTTAAATTTTTTAACTGATGATTGGGATGAAAAAATATAAGAAAATAGAGAATTAATTACGATATATTTAATTGGAGACCGAAAAAAATAACAATATCTATCCAAGTTTTAGCTGTTCTTTCGTATGTATGTAAGTAAAGAAATATATTTAAACATATGAATGTCGTTACCACAGACTTTTTATTGTAACTAGCATTGTGGTACAAGGCGAAGTTTAGGTTTTATAACTAGTACATCAATGCTGCGACTGTTGATGACTCTTCCAAATACTTGCACTTTAGTTCTACCGTTGTGTATACACATCCTGATTCGGGTAATTAATCACTTTATCTGGTCTGGCGGATGTTTTTATCGTATATTGACTAATACTTGATTTCATTTGACACATTGATATTATTGATATTGTATCAATTAGGCTAAATATCGCCTCGCCCAAAATACTCTAGCTTTCATATATCTGACTACCGAAAACCAACAATGTTGTTATGATGACAGATTAATAATGAAAGTTGTAGCTAGCCAGGTGAGTTTGAGAATATCCTACAATCATCTTATGTACTGGTTTTGTTTAACAATTTTTATTAGCATTTAGTCTAAGAAATGTAATACTTCACCAATAATCTTTTTTACAGATGTGTCAAGCACTTTGCTACCTTAGCTTCATACGATTTACTCGTAATGAAGTAATTGCAATCAATCTGGCTAATTTCACTTAAAGTATTTAAAAAAGTGGAATATATTTTTTTTACTTGTATCAAAAATTCGAACATGCTGTTAGTTACGGTAGATATATTAACATCTTTCATAACACTGTTGTTTAACGACGAGTGAAACCACGTTACGAATATAGTTCAGTACCAAGTGATTCGAGCTCTGCAACAGTCACGTCATATTCAAATATATAGAAGCGTTTGGGTTCAGAAAATATTTTTAATATAACAATGTCTTCACGAGCGTATCCCAAAGTATGGAGCGAATTCGAAAGACAGGTGGACGGGCGTACATTGAAATTGGCTATCAAAGATATTCCAGAGGACATGTGGAAAACTGCCGTTGAATTTATGCTGGGAAGCTATATACAAGAAGACATATGGTGGAAGACTGCAGGTGATAATTGCAATACATTTAAGTAAACGAAACGATTATTACACTTTTCGGTACTACTTTTTGTTTAACATTTTTAATTTTTTAATACGGATAATATAGAAACCCATAAAGTTACGTTTTTAAAATAAATTTAATAAATTATTTTCATAACCATTTATATTCTCGCTTAATAAAACATTTACAAAAAACGATTGGCAACTATTGTATGTTATTACCTTTGTGAATATAATAATAGACAGGCGAAAAATTTCAGTATATTGTAATAATATATCGAGGCTTTTCGTACCATAATTAAGCAGAAACATTTCCATAAGGTAATTCGTTTTTATTTCGTATTACAGCTATTCTCTTCTAATTATGTATAGATTATTACCATACAATAATTTTCATTGATTGGAATGCGAGCTAGGTTTTTAGATAACTAAAGATTCAGATCTTATAAGAACACTCATAAATTTGCAATTTTAATAATCTGCTTTCAAGATAAATATGAAAATAAAATATATTTAACAAGTTAATTTTTATTAAGGTATGCTCCATTGTTACTCGAGTATAATTGGGCTGTAGCTGTTCCGTTGAATATAGTTAATGACTTTGATATTTCTTTTCGTGGGAAACCGTCTGCCTGTATTTGTAAGGATATCATTATTAAAAAAAAATATTATGAATGAAAAAATGGTTTATGTTATCCGTCATACTTTTTATTCAAAATAGAACACGACATCAATTGTAATGATATAAGGTAAAAAAACATGTAGTAAAGATGAAATTATAAAAATGAATTTACACTTTTATTCTTTCCCCAATGAAATTCATAGTTGATCCGAGAGGACAACAAGCATCTTTATTAAGTGATTGGGTTTCGGGTTTTTCATCAAACAATTGAGTTGTATGTATAAAGAAAAATGAAATATTATTTAATTTAAAATAAGACACGTTAATATAATTGACAGGCACTGCTCAAGATCCGGAAGCAGTACAAGAGTACCGTGTGCTGTTGACATCAATCATTGAACAGAAAATGAGTTTGGCGTGCTTCCTTACTGAACAAGACGGTGCGGGTTTTACTCTAGTAGGAGTTAACATGTGCATGCCCCAGGAAAGAGGCCGCTTTGTGGAACACATCCCCGTAAATATATTTTCAAAATTATTATGATTATAATAGTTTGTTGAACGGCTTACATAAATTAAAATTTTGCTATGGTTTTAGTAATATTTAGTTTAGGAATATATTTTGGTATATTTGTCTAAGTCCCGCCTTGTTATAAATTACTTTATGTTTATGTAAATCGAAATTAACTTCTATAAGAGAACACTTGAATAAGGGTTGTCTTGACATTTATAATTGATAATATTAGTGCAGAAAATTATAAACCGGGGATAAGTAAAAAAAAAATTTTTTATTGCGATTTGTATTTTTAAGAGTTTACATCATCGTAAGTAGTTAAAACAATTATTTATGTTAATAAATAGAAATACGTATTTTATATCTAATTCTAAATAATCGCTAAACAATATTTCACCTAAACTTACTCTTATTTGCGCTTAAACACAGCAGCGAACGTATCTAAACACCTTTGTTCTTGTGCTTCGAATGTAAATTTGATAATATATACGTTTGAGCGATAAATTTGTATAAATGTTATTTTTTCAACAGCGAGACTTCAAATGCATGAATTTGTATATAACTTTTTATACTGCGCGAATATGACAAAGTATGTTGGAATTAAACAATAAATTATTTCTGAAAGTATTTAAAAACAGAGTACTCCGTAACTTCATATCCATATAGGTTTTAACTATTATGCAGCTAATTATTCAATATTTCTATTATTTTTTTAACCTTTTGAAATCACAAAGATATAATACAATTATTTGCAATATAAATATTTTTGATATTTTTCTAGTATTAAGAAAATAAAGAATTTTTATAATATTAAATTTGAAAATAGTATTGAATCTTTACATATGTAAAGTAAACCAAGTTTTACCCCTAGCCAAAATCCAAAGCGGGAATTGCATCACTCCGCATGTTCTCAGAAGCTTCAAAGTTCTCTGTAATTTATGACAAGTACAACGTTCACACCTACCTTATGGGAGCCGGCCTTTCAGTTTCACCGCAATACAGAGGTTTAGGCATCGCCATTGAGTTAATAAAAGCAAGGTAAGTATTAAAACTAAGTTAAGTCAGAAACATTCCAGACTTTCACTTTATTACTGTGATTATTCGTAATAGTACCATAAGATCAAATAGTTGTAGTTAATTTTTTCATCGGTAATGGGTTAAAATTTAACGTCGATTTCATCTGATATTAGGTGACAACGAGACCGAAGGTAGTTAGTCAGGCGGGTCCAAAAAATCCCACCTCTATCAGGACTCCACTACCTCTGTGGGCCGGTAGTCGAACCCGGAACATGCGATTCACAAAAACCTTTTTAGCTATTCTTGGTTCATAATAACCTCTTAACAACGTATTCCTTAGGTTTCAAGTAACTTTTAATGTACATAAAAAGAAAAATTATTTTGTGTATCAATAATATTAAAACGATTTTCGTTTGTATGAAAGATTTCATAAATAATTTCAGAAAAGCTCTTGCCAAAGAACTTGGATTCCTTGTTACTGGAGGTATATTTACAAGTGCATCAGCTCAAAAATCAGCAGAAAAAGCAGACATGGAATGTCTGTTTAGAATTTCCTATAAACAATTTGGAGAGCAATGCGATATTGAGTTTAACTCCGCAACGGAGGATCTGAAGATATTTGGAACATCTGTTGAATAATAATGTATCTCTATTTTTAAACGAAGAATAAAACAAATTATCATCCAATAATTAGCGCTTAATACTTAATCTTTATAAAGTTATTATACAATAATAATAAAGTAAAGGCAATGTTTAAACAATTTTATATTTTTTATGATTAACTGAATATAAATTTCATGGAAATATATCTTAGAAAAACTTATAAAGGTTTCATTCATTCATCGTTTATCACTTTATCCTGTGAACAAATCATGAATTTTTAAAAGTTCTTATTTAAAGCTTATGGTAGTAACTCAAAAATCTAAATTTTAGTTATAGGTTATTAATTTTTAATTATTTTTTATTGATAGTAGTAGCTCAAAATCAAATTTTTGAGTTACTACTATCTATACAAAATAATATCGCAATTAAACAAAAATTAATGTACTAATTTCCGCTTTGTAAAATAATCAATAAAATATCGGTTAGTCGTCAGTATTAGGATTGTTATGATATAATAACAAAAATGTAATTTGAAACAGTAAAAATTATTTACCAGACAAAGCATTAATTAGGAAACATGCAATGATATTATGAACCTAATCCAAGTGAATCTTCGGTTTCCCTGAAAAGTAATATTTTCGTGACCAGAAATAACAACTTCAATTATTAACATTGATATTATTTTATTAGTGAATATGCATTCGTTACGTAAGTACATTTAAATTTATATTAAGGTCTTTATTAACATTAATAACGTACGAAACATTTATTTGGTTTAGGAACAGGTACCATTTATGTAATTGTTTACAATGTGATTAATCATTTTAATGGGATGCTTTTTTGTACTTGCGTTACCTTGTTATGTATACAATAAGACAAAAAAAAATGCATAAATGAACCGGCGATCACTCATGACTTTTCTCGTTACGTTTTTAATTTGTGTTTTAAATTGTTATTTCTACAAATTCAAAATGTAACGTTTTATTTTAGAACAAATAATAATGGTATTCACTTATATATTATTTAGCCTACAAAGGTTTAGCACAACCAAAAAAAACACCAGAAAAACTAAATACTTTAACGTCATATGTCATTTTAACATATAGTATGGTACTAGAAAACACAATTAAAATGTCTCATAAACCACAAAGTAGGGTACAATTGGTTTGTTCTCAATTCAAAGGTCGTTATGTCGAAGCTGAAAGCTGGCTTAATGAAATTGCTTTTTTCGAATAGCCTTTAAGCCTTACTGCAGTAAAATTGAAAGCTACGATTTACGATAGTAAATTTTAGAAACAAAATTTTTAACATATTTAATATTATTCTTTTTGTTTGCTGATTGACGTGATAACCTTTAACTACTATTATCGTGCAAAGCATGCAATAAAGTTTTGATATTTTATAAATGTCTACATTTTAGTTATCTCTATTTTGTTTTCATTTTACTTTATAACGTAGATCCATGAAATGCGCGAGTATTTGTATTAATGTATCGAACTAAAACCGTTGTTCATTGCTGGATTCCAAATGCTTGTTTGCTATCAGTTATCACGTTTTAAATATATTGGTACAGTGAATAGTGAGTTGGGCGCTTTGAAAGTAAAAACTTTTAAAACTGCAAAAAGCTGTGGCGGTACTTCCATCCAACTCATAAAATCGACTTACACGCTAAAGCAACGTTGTAAATTAATAACGCATAATTATATTTCATAGTTAAAAAATTTTACACTATTCCAATGTTTATTATGGAGGTCAATTTTACAATTAAATCACATTAGAAGAGATTTGTTAATAAACTAATATCATAGTTATATCATTCACAAGACGTTTAGTAATTGAATATCTTTGTAAACTAGCAACAGGTTCAAATTAAACATTCAGGATTAAAATGATGACATCCTTCCTTTCCTCGAAAAAATGACTACTTCTCCAAATGCTACCAATACGTTATACATCTTACTAGTGTAGTTTTTCAAATTCATGAACAATTTATATTTTGCTCATTGGTTATGTATGAACTTTATTTTGGAAATTATATTTATCAAAGTTTATAAAAAACACTGAACATGGTTATGTACATAAAAAACCGAGGTAATCCAAACTGCCTTAATTGTAAGTGGTAATAAAACTTATGTTCTAAATATGTAACACTAAAAAGTCTTAATCGTTCATTGCAAGGTACCAAAAATACAAATACGAAGGGTGATCAAAAATTAATGAGAAACGGGTATTTCTAATAAAGACAAAAATCCAAAAATATTTTCGCTTCTTCGGTCCTTCACTACTTCTCATCTAAAAAATTGTATAAATAGAACGTCATTTGAAGGAGCTACATTCATTTGAATACCATTAGTCGGAGCGACAACACGAAAATGGAGAAAAACGAAGTGAGATGAGTCATAAAGTATCTCTATTTGAAAAAAATATCTACTAAAGAGATACACGCTGTTTTGGTGGAGACATTGGGGGACTCTGCTCTTCCATATTATACGGTGGCACGGTGGTCCAAAGAGTTTATGCTGCGTAAAACATCCACAGAAGATAAAAATCGCGAAGGACGCGCAACCTCGTCCTTCACTGAGGAAAACGTGAAACAAATATAATAAAATAATAAAAATATCAAAGATATCATATTAGCAGATCGAAGAGTAGCCATCAGACATTTAGCTGAGCACACAAGGATCTCATTTGGCAGCATTGAAAGCATTTTGACCAGTTAAATGAATATGAGGAAGGTCTCCGCGCGTTGGGTACCGAGAGTGTTAATGGACGAACAAAAGAAAAAGTGAGTTGACATTTCAAGAACCAATCTTGCAAAGTTCCAGGCTGACCAAGAAAATTTTTTGTATCGATTTGTGACCATAGACAAACATGGATCCATTATTTTGATTCTGAGACCAAACGACAATCGATGACTTGGAAAAGGCCATCCTCACCGACGCCGAGGAAGCTTAAAGTTTCGAGTTCGGCTGGCAAAGTTATGGCGTCCGTTTTCTAGGATGCAGAGGAAATCATAATGGTTGATTACCTGGAAAAGAGAGCTACTATAATGGGCTCGTACTACGCTAATCAAATAAGAAGACTGCGAGAAGCCATAAAGGAAAAAAGTCGGGGCAAACTCTGAGCGAAAGTCCTGTTTCATCAGGACAACGCTCCTGCACACAAAGCCGAAGTTGCGATGGCTACCATTCGAGAAGCAGGCTTCGAACTGGTCGAACACTCGCCCTATTCTCCAGATTTACGCCCCCCCCCCCGCGATTTTTATCTGTTTCCTCGGTTTAAGGAACTCCTCAAGGGCAAGAAATTTGAAGATGACAGCGAGGTGATGGCTTCTGTAGAGGCATTTTGGGACAGTTAAGAAAAATATTTTTTTTAAAGGGTATTTTATGTTTAGAGAAACGTTGGACTAAATATATCGGCTTGTTAGGAGACTATGTAGTAAATAAATTAAATTTAAACTAGAATCGTTCTTTTATTATACTCATAATCATAACTTTTTGATCGCCCCTCGTATAATAGCTGTTTACAAAATGTTTCCATTAGACGTCGTCTTTAGTGTCGGCAACTCTACAAAGATTTTCTTTAGTCAATATTTTAAGTAATCTTTGCAAAAAGTACAAGCACTGCAGCTATTTTACGAGCATATCAAATATTTTAAAAGTTAGTAAATTTTTTAACAAATATTTATCGACTTAACGTGTTTTTGACATGCAGATAAAATTTTGCACTAAAAAGTGTATCGAAATGTGAGCCCTGTTTATGCATTCATTTGTTTTTAAGACAAGTTGCCCACGACGCTAAAACATGGATCACGATATTTTTAGATGCGATAAGTTATAACAGCTTTTTCGATTTTTATTCGACAGAAATTATTACATTATAGAAAATCAAGTGCAGTATAAACAAATTTCATCCACTCTAAATTAATAATTACTAAGTCTATGTAAATTGGCTGGAACTTTGCTAATATTATTACCATCGCGTTATTAATTATTTAACATCTTCATTTATTTATTATTTAAAAGCTTTAATGTACAAATTCTAAAATTTTTATCGTACAATCAATTACTACGAGTATTTTCCGAAAAAGGTTGATAAACTACATAATACTAATAAAAAATAATCAAAGTTGAAAATCGTTCAACTTGGATTATTATAATCTATTACATTCAAAATTCTTATCATCTAGTTCCTATTATATTATGCTAATGTTAGCTTTATAAATTCATACCAAAAACTACTTACTACCTTGAGTTTATATTTGTTCTGCGTAATAGCAGTTTTGAAAGCGAATACTAACTTTGACAACCAACCATTCCCTCGCGTTTTAACTAAATGTTCCTTCAATTTAAAGCTAGTAATGATTGTTATACAATAAACTTATGAAAATTTAAATAAATTCCTTCTCATTTTATGTCGAATAAATTAATTCGCAAGAAGGTCTCAATTATGTAGAATTAATAGCAGTGCCAGGATAATTAATTTACGGCGTCCCAATTGACAGGCTCCGCGCGACCCGGGAATTGTAGGTACAATAGTGCCAGGGCATCCATCAAGAAGAGTGAAATAGGCCAGATAGAAGATAAAAGTTGAAATAATAATGTTCTTTTAATATAATACTAATTTCGAGAGCAGTATAAAGTGTTGGATTATTATTCTTTTGAGTGAATAATATTATACTAGTATTTTTAATAATGTCATCTTATTATTCATCATACTCTTTGAAGTAATAAATACGCAAATTATTTGAAAATTTTCACCACTACTAAATTGTCACTCACCGTATAATTTTGCCGTCTTAGTCTAATATAAATCATTGAGCAAATAATAATCAGCACACTTATGTAATGGTAACAATTATGCTTAAGTATTTGGGATTATAATCATAAGTAAACACTCTCTCCTCACATCTTTTTACAGACAAATACATCTTAATTAATATTGTCTCAAGAGAGACTTTGGTAGACAGCTTACTTCAATTGGCTTTTACGTATAATTGTAACATCGCTTCTCAATAAAATCCCGTTTGATGCACAATTGAAAACTTTTTAAAACTTTGTTGCATTTTATATTATTAAAAGAGGATTAAAGTTGTAGTATTATACGAAAGAACGATGGTTTAAAATTAAAAATTATTGTTACCGTTTTACTTTCCACTGTTAAAAATTAATAAGTATTTTTTAAATTATTTTTTTATTGGTAATGTTAAGTTGGAATGAGGGTGTAAATAGTGAAGCGTACACGCCCAGAATATTTTAGTTTACACACGTATTACTACTGAAACAAAGAAATACTGTAATGGCGGCAAGTTGATATAGAGTTAGCCAAGCGGATTCAAAAAATTCCATACATCATCTAGACACCATTACTTATATAGCCCATGATTCGAACCTGGAAACTCTATGTTAGAAAATAATTGGAGAGACACTGCGCCACGAAGACAATCTTCTAACGAAAACAATCACAATTCACTTTTAATTTGAATGATAAGTATTCCAAAGATCGCGTGTAATTATTACACTCTCTAAATTGTAAAATCATTTGATACATTAGGTTTCCTCATTTTATAAAGATACTAATTATACATACCTACTTATTGTACGCAAATTATTTATAACATATTACTTTTATTTGCTTAAACTATATTCTTCTTCCATATTGTATTTCCAATAAATATTAAATCCTCTTAAATGATATGTACGGTAGCCTTTTATTTATTTATCGATAGGAATAATCGCTGTGATGGTCACGATTATTTTTATCACCAAACAAAAGTGTGCAAATATTACCTTAAGATGCTGTAACTAAATAAATTACTGCAGCACCGTGACTTATGATGTGTCAAGAGGACAAGCTCATTGTGGTGTTGCGTTAAGATTTAAATTTTATAGGCTTATGTACTACTTACCATCATGTGAACATCTTGTTCGCGAGAACCGCGAGAACCCTATAATTTTCTGGGATAAAAGTATCCTAAATATTATTCTATTTAGTGTGACCTATTCTCCAAATTTCAAGAAAATCCGTTCAGTAGATTCTTCGTGATTGATGGTGAGAGACAGAAAGACAGACAAAAAATCGAAATTATAATATTTTTCACACCTATATTCTGAAAAAAGTGTATTTCAGTTAAAATTTTCACATGTATTCAATGTAGAGAAACCGTTAAGTTACAGTTTTATTACATGTATTAATGAGCTGTACTTAAATAAGGTTAGCCAATGGAATGGAATAACGTTGATTAAAATTGTTGATATTATTTTAGTCCGTTCCGTATACAACTATACAAACGAAAATGGACATTGTTTACGAGATGAGTTGCCTCGAGCGTCGCAATTTAAGCCCCTATACTTTGTGATATGCCGCCTAGCGGTCATATCGAATCCTTTGTTCCTGTTTGTGCTTTATTCAAGCATGTCTCGCACAAATGCCAAATCCGCGCTGGAGGCGTAACGATGCGTATCTGTTGTCTATTATTTATATATATATATATATAT